>JAQFVV010007228.1:0-126639 GCA_028023455.1 Epiperipatus broadwayi | reverse complement strand
AAGTTTAATCCATCTACTCCGATCTTTAGCTTCTCTTCTCCACAACACCCCTGCACATTTTCTTATTTCATCCATCCATCTCACATGTGGTCTCTTTCTGGGTCTTTTACAATCTCTTGGAATCCAGTTTAAAATTTCAATTGTCCATCTATTATCATCTCTTCTAGCAATATGTCCAGCCCAACTCCATTTCAATCTTTTAATTTTTTCAATAAGGTCAGTAACACCTGTTTGTTGTCTTACCCATACATTGCATTTTCAATCTCTTCTTGTTACTCCTAACATACATCTCTCTATACTCCTTTGAGTGGTATGAAGTCTCTGTATTGCTCTTCTATTAAGTGTCCAAGTCTCAGATCCATAAGTAAGAACTGGTAAAACACATTTGTTAAAAACCATCCTTTTCAAACACATAGGCATATTTCCTAGTATCAAGTTATTTCTACCAAAAGCACTCCAACCAAGTTTAATTCTATGATTAATTTCCTCCATTATGTTTCCATCTGTATTAATAATCTGACCAAGGTATTTGTAACTGTTAACTTCTTCTAATTCTTCATAATCAATCTTTATTTTCATATTTTGAGCAAATCGATTAAACATTACTTTAGTCTTTTTAACATTTATCTTTAGTCCTACTTTCATCTGATAACTCCTGCAACATTTCCTGTAGCCCTAAAGCATTATTTGCAAAAACAACTACATCATCTGCAAAATCTAAATGACTTAAATAATGTCCATTACATTGAATACATTGATATATCAGATGAATTGATGCCAGTTTGACTACAAATTTTAGCCTAAGGTTAAATAAGGATAGAATGTTCATTTTCAAATGCAAATCTATGTAGTCTATTCATACTCGACACTAAACAAAAATGCATTAAATTTAAGTTGTTTATAGACGTTTGCATGGATTGGTTATCGGTTAAGTATGTTTTGGGTTTTCATATTTGATCAAAATATATAGACATTCGATAAATAATGATACCTTATGGTGAGTATCTAAAATGTATTTATTCGGATGTCTTTTAAGTTATTGGTGACAATTCAAGTATCTTATGGTGAATACTATTGGGTTACTTATAAATTTCCCTCTGCAATTGTCGGTATCAATGATTTTATATTTTGATCGTTTATGTTGATTTTGGAATGTTTTTGACCATCGTAATCTATGTAACCGATCTATACGCAACATATTAAAACAAGCTTTTATAACCCCATCTGTGCAAACTTAATTAAAATATAAACTTATAATATAATAGAAATTAAAATGTAATTTAAAATCTAAAGTAAAGTTAAAAATAATGTTAAATGTTAAAATGTAAACTGATACTAAAACAATTTTCAATCTTATATATATGTGCATAAATAAATGTTTGTATGCTAATTACTGGCAGTGACTTAGTTTATTTATTTTTTAATATTGAAATTATAATTAGATAAGGTATTATAGTATTAAATCTCTGCTATTCCACTGAGCTAGTGACATGGGCTAACGACCGGAAACAAAATATAAAGAAAAAAAAATATTTTTTTGACTTACGTATCTGCCTACTTTATAAATTTTTCTAGGTTCAAATGCCTAGATGGTGCCCTATAGTGCAGATCACATTAAGCTCTATTCTCCAGATCTTTACAACTAGCTCAGTGGAATAGCAGAGATTTAATACTATAATACCTTATCTAAACTGAAGACAAATCACCTCAGGCAGCACATAGTTCGAATACTAATGCTACGGTATAAATAGTGGGTTTTTTAATGAAAAAAAAGAAGAGAAAGAAAGTTGCAGAATGTCTCCATGCAAGTTGAAATGTTGAGCAAGTAGTTAAGGGAAAATCACTGCCCGTTCCTTCCTGAAACCTGAAATCTCCTATTATGCTGCTGCCAGAACCTGCCTTCAAATGCCATCTGCCCACAATGTTCACCACAGAACTCATCCCAGAGAACTCAGGTAAATACCAAAAAGTTCACATCCTATCGGCCAGATCTTAGAACATAAGTTTGTTAACACTAGAATTGTAACTCCTTAAATTTAAAGTATGTAGTTAAGTTATTGGAAATATTTTAACCGATTCTTTAACCCTTTTTTCTTCTTAAATTATTTATAATGTTTTTTTAATAACTCAAGCTCACAACAATTATAATATGTGGATTGAATATAAAAATGTTTATTTGTTTTTGTATATTAATTTTAGTATGAGATTTCATGCTTTGATTTTTTTTTTTTTTTTTTGATAAACTTTACTCACGGGGGCTCAAAGGGAGTAATTTGCTAAGAGAGCAAATTATGTTCACAAGTGGGAAGAGAGTTTTTTTAGAAAAGAATAAATTAAATTTAAAATAAAAATAAATTGATCTTTTTTTTTCCACAAGTGAAGTTGTGTCGAATATATGTATATCAAAATCTACTTACCGTAATTTTTTTTAAATAAGTTTACCATAGATTTCCCAAGATGGAATTCTATAATTTTATATTTCTTTAATTTGAAACAAAATAATATGCTATATATTTTGACCTCATAACAGCTCCTCTGGAGAACATCAGTTAATTATCATGCCTTTTTTTTTAAAAGTTAGGAAAGTGGGAAGGGGGAATTTATTTGAGAAGTAATTTTCCTTATTCTATATGTTTGGTTTTTGTTAATTAAATATATATGTAAAGTAGTTGGTTGTCCAGGTTGATTTCTATGCAGTATTAGATCCTTTAAGGCTATTTAATTAAAATTAGTTCATATTTGGTGATTATAATTTCTCAGGTTAATAAAGAATGCTCAGAGTAGTGTGAACAGACCTAAAATGGTCACTTATTTGTGTTAGGAGTTGACTCCCAATTTCACATACATCTGTGGGCCAGAGAGTGTGGTTGAGGTAGAGTTGGTTAGTCAGCATGATATCTGTATAGATGAACATGAGGGCTCCCCATAATTCTATCTCCTTTCAGTATTTGTTCACAACATGGTGGATGTACCAAATTCCCTTTTTTTCTTTGTTGGAATGGGCATGCGAGTATCTGTGAATGAGCTCATATGACCCTACCTGTATTTCTTATTTCATTTGCATTCATATGTCTATTAACCCAACATTGTTTTTTTTCTTTTGCCTATCTAATATGTAAGCCATAGGGAAATGATTCTACTCCAGAATCGTCAGCCTGAGTAACCAATTCTTTTGCTTTATTCATGGTTAGTTAAAATCTTTTTAATTTAGCTAATTCATGTTATAGTTTTATAAGGAATGATTTTACTTGAAAGTCCAACTAATGCAATTTGTTTGCTTGATAATTAACTGATCTATTTCTTTATAATAACTTACAGTTTTAATCACTGTGAGGTTATGTTCATGCTATTCCAGCAAGGTCCACTAATGAGACAAAAATATTATTTTATTTGAGATTTAAATTGTTATTCATAAAGAAAAGTAAAATAAATCATTTTCTTTTCATGTGTCATTGGAGTAAGACAACAAATCAATTTTTATTATAATTGTTTTTTTGATATCCATTTTAATATCAAATGTTTTAAATCCTTTTTAAATAAGAAATACAATGTTTACTCATTATATACAATCCGTTGGTCAAATGTTTAGACACACTGATGTATTATTAGCTTGTACTAAATCTGAATGGAGAATTTAGAATCCATGGTCATTTAATTTTAAATTTTTTTTGTGTGTTTTTTTTAATAAATGTAAACAAAAATAAATTTGTGTAAACCAAATAATATAAAAGATCACTGCTAATGTAAAATCTGTCATACAGGATGTGGTTTTGGATAAACTTACTATATAATTATAAAATTAATTTAAAGATTGTTTTTTTTATGAGCTTGAGTTAAATGTAAATTTAAAATAATTAATGAGTTTAAAAAATATATATCTAAAACAAAACTTCCAGTGTTTTTTTGAATCCTTTCATTTACATTTATTTTAAGTAATCTTTGATTTTAAGTATATATATAAATCAATCACCCAAGTTCTCATTAAAATATAATTAAAAATGAATCTCATGCTTGAAGGCTTGGCTCCGGCACGGTGAAAATGAAGGAATTCGATGTTATCATTGAGAAAGGCTATTGATTAGATCTTTGATCTGGGGATATAGGTAAATAGGGCAGAATCCATGATGTACCTGACTTATATATCTTGTACATTGTCAGACTCGAGGTACTTTACTTGTATTCCAGGTCTTGTTGGATTGATAGACATTTTTCAACTGGTACAATATATAAGCATTCAATTTAACACATAGAGCATGATTTATATCTATTAAGGTAATTTCAAGACAACTACAAGTTATTCTGAAATCACTATAATCAATAAGAGGGAAAGGTTAAGCCTTTATTTAACTAATCTTCAGTTAATAGATAAAATTAATGCACAAGTTACTGGAAACCCCCAACAAGTTATTAATCGCATTTATGTTTGAGCTAGCAAAACTTATATTTATATGTAATAACAGAAGATTAATTTAATATTTAGACATTGTTAAATATGAGACTGACCCTTTCCCATTGATTAGTTATAGTATATATATATATATATATATTGTAACCAGTTGAATTACATAGCATACACTAATTTAGTGTGTGTGCATAAATATATATAAAGAAAAAGAAAAGTAGAAATAAACACAGACATAAATTTTTGTAGATATTTTTCTATATTTTCTAAAATAAAATAATAATAAGTAAAAGGTTAAATAACTCTGGGTTTAAAATAAAAGTTCATTATGAAATTAATATTTTATAAAAGGTCTGAATAAATATAAATATTGTATTATTGTTATTATTATTCTGATTGGAAAATGTAAAAACATAATACTTGTTTTTGAAATTTTTTTAATTAATTAAAACGTATGTTTTCAAAGGGATTAGAGAGATAAAAATAAAAAAAACTCTGTTTTCAATGAAGGTGTTATTATCACCTTAGATGATTCTATAAAAGTGCTGATGAACAAAATTAGCTCCAGTCTGGAGAGTGATTTTTGAAGAGAAAAGTCTGGATAGTGATTTTTGAAGAGAACTGTTTGGTTTTCAGTTTTGTAAGAGTTAGCAGAAGAGCTAGCTGTAAATATGGCTAAAGTATTTTGTGAAGAGTTGGTAATTGCAGCAGAGAATGGCAACAGTAAAGCTAGCTGCAAAGATGGTTAGTATAATTATAAAAAGAACTGCTATGGGGATGTAAGAATGCAAGGAAGTGGCTGCTTCAGTTCACTGGTGGAGTTTGAATTTACATGGAGGAATGAGTCAAGATTCTTTGTAATTTATAACCTTAAAAGTGTCTGGAAAACAGCTTGTTGACCTGAAGCTTACAAAATCCAAGTATAAGTGAAACTGACTACAGAAGAAAAAAAGCCGACCATACCTGAATTATATACTTTTACCTGATGGTGACAACAAACCTGGATTGACCAAAAAACAACTTGCCCAAGAAAAACACCAGCTGAATAAAGAAGTAGTTATACGTATGCTGCTGTGTCTACTACATATGCAAAAAGAAGCACAGATAAATGTGCATACAAAAGTGAGTTGTTTTTCAATAATTCATTTGATGGACATTTTAAATCTATATTTTTAAATTTAAAGACATTTATAATTAATTAAGAGGTAACCTAATAAAAGCTTTCTAAGTTCTGGAAAATTAACTATATATTTTTTAAAAGAATAAAAGAAAGCTATAATACAATTTGATAAACTGATTTTTTTTAAATATTGATACACACGTATATATGTAAATTTTATGTATATTCAAAATGAAATTATTAATTATAAAAGTATTGTTATTTATTATTTGACAAATTTTAATTTGTTAATATTCTGTGCAATTCTATATGCGTGTTGTAGTAAACCTGGCATAAGTATTTGTATTATTTAAAATATAATTTAAAAGCTTAATCATGTATTATTTTTATGTAAAAGTTAAATATGTTCAGAAATTTCATGCACCCACATGTATGCTTGCGTATATTGTCAATTATAACATATATGTAAAATTTAATCAATTTTTGTCATCATTAAATATCAATCAAAATAGATTAATTGTATAATAGAAAGTGTGCATCTGTGTCACATATATGTAAATTAATGTGATAACTTGAATTTTGTAGTAATATTGTAAATTACAGTGTAATGACTTTTATTATTGGGTATCATTCAAAATCAGAACCCTTAACTTATAAGACCTTAAATATCATTTTTTATTGTTATTAATAAACTTATTTAATTGTTAAAAATCGTTTCCATCATCTCTTGGTCACATACAGTAATAGAGCTTATGTTCTCTGAGCTAGATTCGAGCACAGGATGAATATGTAAATGGGGATGTGTATATTAGTGCTTTTGGGGCATCCAGCGATGATCAATCATTGTCATCCTGGTTGGCACATAAGATTATATTCTTTAAAACCCATGCACTACCTTTTGATTTTAATTTAGTCTTATTTAAAGGTTAAGTTTATAGTTGGCCAGTACAAGTGGCCTGAGCATTGATGATGATCAGCCTGTTTTAATGTCCCAGAATTATTGTTTAGATTTTTCTGGTTATGTATTTTAATGAATGGGCACTAAGCTAGTGCATCCAAGTTATGTTTAAATAAATTGTCCAAGGTGCAAAGGCTCAATAGTTAGCCTGGTCTAAAGAAGACTCATTTTCAAATCCAGTCACAAGGTGGATTGCTGATATATTGTACTGATTTTATTATATTTTATTGTGGATCATTCATGATGGTGAGTGATTATTTATTTTGAGTATTAGTATTACTTATAATTACTTTTTAATAATGCTGGTTGGTGGTTAATTAATTATGCTTGTATTTGCTCTTTTGATCTAGCTCTGCTGATCTCTCAATGTTCTCAGAAATTTTCTAATCTCATGCTCCTCTTATAAATATTTTTTAAATATACTTTTTGTAAATATTTCATTTTAAATGGACTGGGAGTGATGATGATTGTGATCACCCAGTTCAAATTTTTTCCTTCATTTTGATCCCCCCATCCTGTTACAATATATATATATGAAAAACAAAAACAAGTTATAATCATGTAACTTGATATCGCTTGTATTTATGATCAATAGATGGCATTTTACCAAAACCATTGAACAAAGCGTATATTTGATTCCATAAATGACAAAAGAGTCAGAATTCACTATTTCTTTTGTTTTCCCACCTTCAGATCAGCTGATTTCAAGCTAATTTGCTATCATCAGTGAAGGATAGAGCTAGAAACTAGTTTGCAAGCATGAATTTTTCAGACCGGTAAAGTCTTCAAACTCAGCCTAACAAGCCAGGTAGCTATATGGGTCTGATCTCAGTTCAGTTTCACCACATAGTCAAAGCCTCTGCAATATATATCGTTGCAAAAACCTTTAAAGGTACATTAAAGTCTGAGTTTGAAGACTTTACCGGTCTGAAAAATTCATGCTTGCAAACTGATAAAAACTTTTTGCATAAACACTTGGAGTCAGTGTTTAGATCTAGTTTCTAGCTCTATCCTTCACTGATGATGGCAAATTAGCTTGAAATCAGCTGATTTAAGGGTGGGCAAATGAAAGAGATAGTGAATTCTGACTCTTTTGTCATTTATGTAAACAAATAATGCTTTTTTCGGTGGTTTTGGTAAAATGCCAGCTATTGATCATAAATACAAGTGATATCAAGTTACATGATTATAACTTGTTTTTGTTTTTCATAAATGTACCTTTAAAGGTTTTTGCAATGATATATATTGCAGAGGCTTTGACTATGTGGTGAAACTGAACTGAGATCAGACCCATGTAGCTATCTGGCTTGTTAGGCTGAGTTTGAAGACTTTACCAGTCTGAAAAATTCATGCTTGCAAACTGATAGAAACTTTTTGCATAAACACTTGGAGTCAGTGTTTAGATCTAGTTTCTAGCTCTATCCTTCACTGATGATAGAAAATTAGCTTGAAATCAGTGGATCTGAGGGTGTGCAAACAAAAGAGATAGTGAATTCTGACTCTTTTGTCATTTATGTAAACAAATATATGCTTTGTTTGGTGGTTTTGGTAAAATGCCATCTATTGATCATATATACATATATTGTAACTAAATGCCATGACATTATATTTTATCACTAATAGATATTTTCCAACAAGAAAAATCCCCTTTCTTCTTCTCCACATATTTAAAACACTGTTCAGGATTGTGAAGAAATAATTCATAGCCACATACTGGCTTTATTGGTAACTAATTAAAAATATCAATAAATAACTATATCAATATATCATCAAGATTGGGAGATGGAAATTAAACTCATTTCTTTTTTTATTCAATTTTACTTATGTGTATCTTGTTTATCTGGGCACCGCTAGGCTGTCTAAACCTAGATAAAGTTATATCATATACCTATTTATAGTGTACTTGGTTCTAACCCAATTGGTACATTATTTATAACACATGGACTATAAGGAGAAAAAAACATCCTTATACTTTAGTTGTGAGAATAAAATTATCAGACAAATTATTATTTAAAATTTAATATCATAAATTCACATTTAATATTCTCACAAGTGTTACTAGCTCAGTTTAATATCATAGGTTATCAGGTGCTTTGATAGTAGTCATATCTCTTGTGATGGTTCATAAACAAACATGCCTAGTGAGAACCATTATTTATTTATGGCCATTAAACACATTTGTTTAGTCTATTCACTAATAATAATATAACAATAATGATGATGATGATGTTTCTATCCACAGCTTTACAATTAATTCAAAACACCAGTTTCATCTATTATCAACTTATAATTATTTGCCCAAAATATTATTATATTTAAATTATGACTTAAAGATTGCCATTCATCAGTGATGATAATGATCGTAACTAATCTCCCAAGACAATGATTAACTCTTAAGAAATATATACACCTCTTTTAATAAAAACATTAAAATTTATTACTAATCAATCATTAATGATACAGATAGAAAATTTACATAACTAATAGTGTTAATTCTCATTAAGTGCAATGTCAGCATTGTGACACGACATCTTTCTTTCGTCCCCTACTAACTGAATTTTAGTTATTAGAATCGTCATCGAGGGCGCCACCAAGGATTTCTCTCTTGGAACCTGGTCACGTAACTTTACATAAACCTGGTCTTTATTTATTTTCGAATGACGATTCACTGATTATAAACTTTGATTATAATCTCACAGGGGTTTTCCTTTAAGAACACTAACTAATTATTATAAATAATTCAAGAATTCAAGAATACGTTGGACAAAAAAACTTTTAATTTCTTTTACTACTATTTATTATTAATAACCTTATAATTCTATCCGATCCAGAAAGAACTGACTTACAATTTCTGATTTTCCCTCTGTTTACTTTCTAATTATGCTTCCCAAATATTTACCATAGATTTACTCGCGCCTACACTAATACTGCGAATTCTAGCAGACGTGTATATAAGACGACTTATAGTACTTTTAATCTTCCCTGAAGTTTATTTTTAAACTCCACTTTCTTTGGTAAATAAATAAATTGCAAAAATCTTACAATGAACGTATAAGTGTCTTTCGTTTTCTTATACTTTCAATTCTTTCCTTATTTTCTACTAACAAACGAGTAACGCCCCAAGGTTCTCTGTTACTTGGCGACGCACTTTTATACCCCCACCCTGTTGTTACTCTCTAGATCAAATAGATATTAAATAATTTAAAATACAGTTATTCCAATATTTCATAAAAAAATATTGAACGAAAATTAACATTAATAGATTACAATATTAAACAAATTTATTTCCCCCCTCTATTGTTGAAACATTCGTAATAAACATAATAAATGAAAATTAAATTAAAGATAAAGTTCTATTACGCTTTTAACTAGAGTTCTCATTAATGGAAAAGTTTATAATTACCCTGATCGATCAGAGCAGAGTGGCCTGATTTTCATAGGTTTTACATTCCATTGGTTGTGCCTTTGTCCTTGTATATGCGAATTCCATGAGTGTTCCTTTGGTTGTCCAGCTAGCAATATCCGTTTCTTCCATTCCATAACTCTCTGGATAGCTTCATTCAGATGGAGTGGCGGTCAATTCCCCAAAGGGGAAGGTTGTGATAACTTTAGCCGCTATACATTTGACAAGAGTCCGCAAAATTAAATTTCAATAATAATAACTTTTTTTTATTGTTCGAAACACAGCTGCTTTCTTTATTGTCCTTGCTGGTCTCTAAAATCAAGTCAACTGATCTAACTCTAAAAACGATCTTATCTCCACTCTTTCTTATCTTTTTTTTTTAATTAGCCTAATAGCAATTACTAACCAAATATTTTTACTTTGTGAAAGTTTCAACAATAGAGTATAATTACTACCAAGAATCTAATTTTGTTTTCTTTTCCCCACCCTTTTATCTCTCGAATTTTTCTCCCTTTTAATTAAACACTTTTAACATTTTTTTTTTTTAATAAATTATATTCAATTTTATTTGTTTATTTCAAAATAAAAGTTCAAAATTTTTACCCTTTCCATTAAATCAAAACCATTTGTTAATTAAATTTTTTTTTTATTTTTATTTTACAAACTATTTAACTTCAAAAATATTTATGATAAATTATAAATATGTGAGCTTATATATATATGAGCTGACTTAAAATATCAGCTCATTGCCCCATTTGTCATAAAAAAAAACAATAAAAAAAAAACTTTAATTGCCCCGCGGTGACTTGTCCCAACTTTTCTTGGGGTTATAGTTACTCGTACTCGCAGGTTCGTTACAGTTCTCCCATCTAACTTTACTTTCTCCACCTACCCCCTGGTCCTCCCATTCTATATCTTGTAATATTTCTAATGCTTCCTCAATGGATAACCGACGGTTTTCGGCCAACTTACGTTGCACACTTGACGGAAGGTTAAATCTGATAGTTCGCACTATCTGGAATTGATCCATCGGATATGCATCCAAGGCTCTCAATTTTGCCGCTTGACGTTGAAAAAACTGACTGTACATACCGTCTTTGTCCGCTTTATATTTTTCTTGCGATATCTTCATGCGTATGGTTTCTTGTTTCTCAACGCTCCAAAACCCTCGTAAAATCATAGTTCGATATTCTTGGAATGTAGGGGGTTTGTAATTTACCGCCTTCCACCATTCCCTAGCGGTACCACTCAAATGGCTCGTTGCTATTATGATCTTCTCTTTTTCTTTCAACCTATGGACATAGAAAAAATCATCTAGACTGTCCAGGTAGTCAAAGGGGCTTTCCTCCCTTTCCCCTTTAAATGTTTTTATGTGTATAAATTTCGCCAACGTGACCCTATCGAACTCTTCTTCTCCAGATTCGTTGAGCTTTTTTTTTATTACCTCTATCTCTCGGTTTATTTGTATAGCCTTCTTGTTCGGGATTTCTTTAGTTTCCCCTGTAAACTGCTCTGTCTCTTCGTTTTCTACCTTTTCTTTCTCTTTACTGACTTTATGGTCCTCTGGGTCTACAACTTCCCTCTTGTTTTCATTGTTCCTATTCTTTTCCCTCTCTTTTAATTCATTCACATCTTTCCTCAATTCTTGTATCATGCCTTTCATTTCTTTTATTTCTTTACGGTCTTCCATTACAATTTCTTTGAGCTCAGCGATAGCTTTCAATATTTCTTGCAACTGACACTGCTCGGGGTTTTTAAATGTTACCACCGGGCTTTCCATGCTACTTTCGTCCTCACTCATATTTTATTCTTTTGTTTTATTTAATTTTATATTCGAACTCATAACCTTCCCTACAAGAATACTGACGTACCACCACCATCTGAAATCCACCCCCTTACTAAAAAATTTACTCTCTCTTTTAACTCTAATCTCTGGGCGTTTCTCTTGTTAACAAGCCCGACACGTTGGAAGCGCCATTTTCTAACTTTCCCCCCTCACTCCTCTGTGACACGACATCTTTCTTTCGTCCCCTACTAACTGAATTTTAGTTATTAGAATCATCGTCGAGGGCGCCACCAAGGATTTCTCTCTTGGAACCTGGTCACGTAACTTTACATAAACCTGGTCTTTATTTATTTTCGAACGACGATTCACTGATTATAAACTTTGATTATAATCTCACAGGGGTTTTCCTTTAAAAACACTAACTAATTATTATAAATAATTCAAGAATTCAAGAATACGTTGGACAAAAAAACTTTTAATTTCTTTTACTACTATTTATTATTAATAACCTTATAATTCTATCCGATCCAGAAAGAACTGACTTACAATTTCTGATTTTCCCTCTGTTTACTTTCTAATTATGCTTCCCAAATATTTACCATAGATTTACTCGCGCCTACACTAATACTGCGAATTCTAGCAGACGTGTATATAAGATGACTTATAGTATTTTTAATCTTCCCTGAAGTTTATTTTTAAACTCCACTTTCTTTGGTAAATAAATAAATTGCAAAAATCTTACAATGAACGTATAAGTGTCTTTCGTTTTCTTATACTTTCAATTCTTTCCTTATTTTCTACTAACAAACGAGTAATGCCCCAAGGTTCTCTGTTACTTGGCGATGCACTTTTATACACCCACCCTGTTGTTACTCTCTAGATCGAATAGATATTAAATAATTTAAAATACAGTTATTCCAATATTTCATAAAAAAATATTGAACGAAAATTAACATTAATAGATTACAATATGAAACAAATTTATTTCCCCCCTCTATTGTTGAAACATTCGTAATAAACATAATAAATGAAAATTAAATTAAAGATAAAGTTCTATTACGCTTTTAACTAGAGTTCTCATTAATGGAAAAGTTTATAATTACCCTGATCGATCAGAGCGGAGTGGCCTGATTTTCATAGGTTTTACATTCCATTGGTCGTGCCTTTGTCTTTGTATATGCGAATTCCATGAGTGTTCCTTTGGTTGTCCAGCTAGCAATATCCGTTTCTTCCATTCCATAACTCTCTGGATAGCTTCATTCAGATGGAGTGGCGGTCAATTCCCCAAAGGGGAAGGTTGTAATAACTTTAGCCGCTATACATTTGACAAGAATCCGCAAAATTAAATTTCAATAATAATAACTTTTTTTTATTGTTCGAAACACAGCTGCTTTCTTTATTGTCCTTGCTGGTCTCTAAAATCAAGTCAACTGATCTAACTCTAAAAATGATCTTATCTCCACTCTTTCTTATCTTTTTTTTTAATTAGCCTAATAGCAATTACTAACCAAATATTTTTACTTTGTGAAAGTTTCAACAATAGAATATAATTACTACCAAGAATCTAATTTTGTTTTCTTTTCCCCACTCTTTTATCTCTCGAATTTTTCTCCCTTTTAATTAAACACTTTTAACATTTTTTTTTTTTAATAAATTATATTCAATTTTATTTGTTTATTTCAAAATAAAAGTTCAAAATTTTTACCCTTTCCATTAAATCAAAACCATTTGTTAATTAAATTTTTTTTTTATTTTTATTTTACAAACTATTTAACTTCAAAAATATTTATGACAAATTATAAATATGTGAGCTTATATATATATGAGCTGACTTAAAATATCAGCTCAGCATGTAATACTTAAATAAGGCTATAACTTTAGTATATGCATCTTGTACTAAGGTTATAGCCTTATTTAAGTATAAATAATAATGATAAATTGTTTACATTTAAATAGTAATAATAATAATAATACCAAAGATCTTATTTTCAAAGTTACCAATCCATTTTTCAGTTCTTAAGAATGTCCAAGTTGAGACAAAGACTGCTCTTTTGTCTATATTTTCAGGCTGATTTCTGGCACTCCTAATGAAAATAAAAAAAACTTTTAAAAAACTGCTTAGTAGATTAGTTGAGGCTTTATGTATGGATAATATACATCTTTCTTTTCTTCTTCTTCCCCAACCTCTCTTTAAAGGTGATAATTCTTTAATAAACCATGAGATGGAAAAGAAGTCTTTGAGACAAAATGTTGTCTTGGCATGGTTAACTAGAAATGCTGCCATTCTCTTGGTCTTAAATATACATATATAGGTGTGCAGGTAAAATACTTAACTCATGGTGGTTTGGATCTCAGGACAAAATAATGCAACTTACCTATGCATTACTTCTCTAACTGCTAAGAACATATATAAATACTGAGTTTATTTTTCTTTGAAGCAACTATTTATAGAGTTGGTTATAAGGCCATTTTACTTTTGGTCTTCCTGATTGGATCTTTATTGATCACTATAAAAACTCATGTATTTCTTCCACTAAGTTCTTTTCTTTACTGAAACTCTCATCATAACTCTGGTATATATGTTACTTTCTCCAATAACTCAAAAGTGATATTAGTCATTTATCAACACATCTCTGGCTATTTTATACAAAATAAGACTCCATCATTTTGTTCCTTGAAATCTACTTTTTTTCAATGGTGCATTAAACTTGTTCTTCTCTGATTTCCTTTTCCCTCAAGCTCTCCAACTTAATAATCATAAGCTCATTTTGGTTATTTCATATAAAGCAATACTTTAACATTTGTTCCATGAAAATCTAAAACTCATTTTTCTCTCACCAAGTAGAACTTGAAAAAAAATACTAAGACACCCTACAATATATATATATAAATCATGTTCTGTGTGTTATCTTTTTCACATATATGTGGTCATGTGTATCAGTTATATAAAATAGATTGGATAAAAGTAAGGAGCTTAAAATGTTTAAGTTTAAGTCCCTTATAATTACATTAACTTTAATATAAACAATATATATATATATATATATATATATATATTCAAATATTAAATATTCAGCCTGTATTCTGGCTATATTAAGGTTCAATGTATGAGGAGTCAGATTGACTTAAGGTTGACATGGGCATGATAATAACATTGGCAACAATAAGGGCTTTGAGCATTCCATCTTTGTATTTTCAATGAAATGGATGGCTGAAGAATTGAAGAGTGAAAAAGATCAAAGCTTGTCCACTAAAGTTTAAAGATTATCTATCTTAATATAAAACTGAGCACTGATTGTATATGTGTGTGGGAGATGGTGATGTGGACCAATTGAAGAGTGCTGGTTCAGCATGAAATATGTATATTGGAGATAATTTATTTTTTTCACATGTATGTGGTCATGTGTATCAGTTGTATAAAATAGATTGGATAGATGTAGATAGCTTGAAAGTTCGAGTTCAAGTCCCTTATTAATATATATAGTATTCAATGCATCAGTTATTTAATATTTGTATTCCACAAAAACCAGGGATAATTTATATCCCCACTAAAAATACCTAATAGATCAGAAATGATGATATAGATGATATATATGTAATTATTTGGCTGGTACATTTGATAAATATCTGCAAACAATCATATTTTTCATATTTGGCATGAACTTCTTTCAAGTTTTTTGTAAATCCTAAACTGCCATTTTAACCTACCAAAAATAGATTTACTATGGAAAAGACATATATAATGACAGAGGGTGGGAATTTTTATATCCACCAATCTATTTACCCATCTATTGATAACAAACATCTATTTATGTATCTCTCTATTTGTTTATCATTCTACCTGCCTTCCTACCAATTACCTATCTAACTATTAATTTATCTAACAATTCATTCATTTATTAATCTATGTTTGTTTTATCAATCCATCCAGTCAAACTATTCATCTAAACATTCATCTATTTATTTATCTATCTACTTTACTATCTACCTATTTATATAATTTATCAATTACCTCTGCCTGCCAATCTATTTATTTTTCTAACAATCTAAATGTTTATTTGTCTATTTATTTATCTATCTATTTATCCAATTAGCAAGATAGAGAAATAGATAGATAGCTATACACGTAAATAGAATATATGCAACTAAACAATAAGCAGATTCCAATGTTTTCCATTTCATATTTAAATATTTTATTATCTAGGCTTGTTTTGTTTTTTATGAATACATTTTTCAACGACAATATGTATGTTGTTATTTTATTAATTTATTTATTTCTAACTATTGCTATAGTTTTATGTTTTAATAATTGTTTCCTATTTTGTGTAAAAAAATTCCATGCTTTGTGATATTTTAATCTTCAGCATTAATTTATTTTGAAAAATAATAACTACGTAATATATATATATTAATGCAATTAACTTTTTATAACTTTTTTACGACATAAAAATATTTATAAAAGCAGAAAATTTTTTTTGCTAAATTCTAAAAATGAATTGTAATATAAGAGTTAACTTTCTTACGTTATTTTGTACAAGAAATGGAAAACGAAGTTCAATAAAGCATTCAAAATTGTTATTTGATTTATCAATGTATCACTTCATTGCTTTCCGGCAATTATTTCTGCATAACCGCTCAGGTATTTTAAACCTTAAATTGCCACACTTTTGTTTTGCCTATTCAACAGGCTAAAAAATATATTATGCATTTTATTGTTAACGTATATTTGTATATGTATGGTGTTTACTTACTGAGTTTTTTCTTATGCATGTCTAAAAATTATTTTGATTATCTTCGCATAAATTATTTTGAAAAAAAATAATAATACCGATTCTTTTATATGAAAGTATCACATTTTATATGAGAGTTTTCCAAATCTACTTTCATATTATAAAACTTTATACATCATCATCATCATCAACCATTATCAATTCACTACAGGATGAAGGTCTGTCCAAGTCCAATTCATATTCTCCGATCTTTAGCTTCTCTTCTCTACATCATCCGTGCACACTTTCTTACTTCATCCCTCCATCTCACATGTGTTTTTTTTTGGGGTCTTTTACAATCTCTTGAAATCCAATTTAAGATTTCAGTTGTTTATCTATTATCATCTCTTCTAGCAATATGTCCAGCAATCTCTACTTGTCTTTTAATTTTTTCCATGAGGTCAGTAACACCTGTTTGTTCTCTTAACCATATATTGTGTTTTCAATCTCTTCTTGTTACTCCCAACATGCATCTCTCTATATTTCTTTGACTGGTCTGAAATATATGTATTGCTCTTCTATTATGTGTCAAGTCTCAGATCCATAAGTAAAAACTGGTAAAACACATTTATTAAAAACCCTCCATTTCAAATACATAGGCATATTTCCTTTAGTATCAAGTTATTTATACTATAAATACTCCAATCAAGTTTAATTCCATGATTAATTTCATGCATTATGTTTCCATCTGTATTTCTTCTAACTTATCATAATCAATCTTTATTTTCATATTTTGAGAAAATCCATTAAACATTACTTTAGTCTTTTTAACATTTAAGTTTAGTCCTACATTGCTACTTTCATCTGATAATTCCTGCAAGATTTCCTGTAGGTCTAAAGCATTATTTGCAAAAACAACTACATCATGTACAAAATCTAAATGACCTAAATAGCCTTCATTTACTTTCACTCCTTTAGCTTCCCATTTTAATCCACAAATTACTTCTTGCAGCATTGTTGTAAAAAGTTTGGAGATATGGAGTCACCCTGTCTTACCCCCTAGTATCATTATGTAATCTAATTGTTGCTATTGCATTTTTATAAATATTCTTTAAAATATGACAATATCCTGGATCTATATCTTGATGATCCACTGCTTTAATCACTGAAGAAATGTTTATAGAATCAAATGCCTTTATATAATCTACAAATCCAAAGCATAATGGAAACTCATATTTATTTGTCCTTTCCATAACGTCTCTCAAAACCTGGATATGATCTACTGTACTAAAACCATTTTTAAATCCAACTTCTTCTCTTGGTTGGTGGAAATCCAATATTCACTGTAGATGAATTGTAATTATCTTAGTAAAAATTTTGTATAAAACTGATAAATGGTTGATAGGTCTATAATTTCTAATATCTTCTTTATCAGCTTTTTATAAATATTAATATTAATACTGCATTCTTACAATCATCTGGTACATCTTTATCACTTAAACATTTGATATATAACTTTGCTAAAAAAAAATTCTATTTCTTCACATGCTTCTTTTAATATATCAATTATAATTCTGTCATTACCTGGAGCTTTTCCTTTCTTCATAAATTTAATTGCATGTCTCACTTCTTCATTTAAAATTCTGGGCAATTCGAAAGATATAATAAATATAGGAGGTAATTGTTTTTATTACTATATAATTTTTGATAGAAATCTTCTACCCATTTCATGATGTCATTTCTCTTTTTAGTAATAGTTCCATCTTTTTTTCTTATTGCAGATATAAATTTCCTAACAAAACCAAAATGTTGTTTTACACTCTTAAGACTTTTATTCTCTTCTTCCTTGCTTGTTCACAATTATACTTTCTTATATCATTTTCAACTCTTTTCTGCACCATTTTACAAAATTTGAGATATTTAATTCTTTTTAATGCATCATTTTATATATCTTTATATTCCTTCTTTTTTTAAAAAATTCTCTAGTCTCAGTAAAAATTTTATTGGTCAATTGCTGCTTTTTTTACCAGGTATGTTTGTTGCAGTTTTTAAAAATGTATCAGTTATTTTCATATTAATTTCAGTCAAATCTGAATCATGTTTAAAATCTACTAATACTTGAAACTGATTTGTAATTTCTAATTTAAATTCATTAGAATGTTTCTGAAGATTAGGAATATCAACTGTAAATATTATTTTTCTTAATAATTTTTGTCTTTCTAGTTTTGCATTAACACATATCTTACATCTTACTAATCGATGATCATTTTCTGTGTTAAATTTATTAAGAACATTACAATCTTGAAATATGTATTTTCTGTTAGTCAAACTATAACCCAATTCTGCTGTATCTTTATTTTGATGCTTCCATGTCCATTTCTTTCAACATTTTCCTCAAGAAAAAAATTCATAATATAAAAATTTTTTCTTCAAACTCTGCAAGTCTATGTCTCTTTCATTTCTATTACCATAGCCAAAATTACCTACAGCACTTTCAATTTCATTTGTTTACCAATTATAGCATTAAAGTCTCCCATAAAAATTTAAAATGTTGTTTATTCTGATCAAAAGTCTTTTGTACATCCATATAAATATCTTCTATTACTTCATCATGATGAGAACATGTTGGGGCATAACCCTGAATTATTTGCATTTGGTATCTGCAATAATACACCATCAATCTCCACAATGATGTTCTTCCACTTTTTATTTATAATAAATCCTATTCCACTTGTATTTTCAATATTTGTGCTTTTATAATAGAGTACATGTCCACTTTTTAAATCAATTGTTTTATCACCTTTCTTCTAACTTCACCAAGTCCAATAATGTCCCATTTAACATAAGAGAGTTCTTCTAATTCTTGCAATCTTCCTTCACTTGAAAGTGATATGCAGTTGTAAGTACCTAAATAAAAAGTAATCATCAACTAGCCACCTGGGTCCACAATCAGGGAATTCTTAGCACCCTCCACCTTTGGCTATCAACTGTTGCACTGGTTGATCACTTTACAGCATCCTGGGAATAAGGTCCATGATTTATTTTTGTCTATCATGATTATATATATTGTAACGTTTATATTATATATATATATATATATATATATATATGTATATATATATATTGGAAAAATATTTATCATTTGCACATACATTCATTTTGCTTTATCAGACAACTGAGAAGAAAGATCATGAGGTTTCTTGATCTTAAACTCAGAGATAAAAATCCAATAAATCTCATCACACTGGCTAATGCATGTTGATGATCAACCCATCCATGTTCGTATACTAAATGAATAATCACATAGTAATAACAGCTGCAATGACAAAAACATATGGAATGGAAATTAGGAATTTGCTCTGCTCGGTTTCTTAAATGCCTCCAAGAGGAATCAAAGGATCTCTTCTTTCAGTTAGTAGCAAACTCCTTTCTGCAGTCACTTTATACATATATGGTGTAGCAGTATGTATATACATGCATTGCACAGGTGTGGATGTATATACAAGTTACATAGTTCACTTGTTTTTTATTTATTAGGAAAATATAAAATTTAAAAATATATATATCAGAATCAATAGCTTGAAAATATAGAAGTTAAAATACAGAGAAAATTTAGAGATAAGTTAGAAACTAATAATTATAACTTGTCTTTCTTTTATACATTATGATCTTTTATACATTATGATTTTTGATTAAAAATAATAAAAAGTTTCTTATGATTAATTAAATAGTTTGTACAAAAATAATCAGGCTCTGAAGATTAAAATTCCAGACTGATTAGTTCAACTAATTCTAATCTCTGTAATTAAAATTTTAAAAAAAACAGAAAATAAAGAAATTTAAATTATAATTACATTTTTTAAGAGATGAGATGTATTGATAACATGGTAAAAATTTGAACAAGGGTGGGGTCAGAGTAATATAAAAGGCACCCATTCTCTATTGTCTTCAGTTGAAGTTAAGTTTCTAATGAGTTTTTAGTTAAAGTTTGAAGTTAAGTTCAGAGAGTCAGTTCAAGCCAGATTAAAAAGAATGATTGGCTAAAACCAAACGCTGGTGTTCGGTCATTTCCTCTGCTCTTCTCCTGTTTACCATTTAGCAAAATGCCATAACAAATTACACTGACTCACCTGCTGAAGTTTCAATTCACCCCACTAAAATAAGGAAAAATTATGTAAACCAAGCTACCAAGAACAAAAAACCAAGAAGCTGTCTTTCATTTAGAAATACCGATGCCAGGATCACTAACCAGATTCAAGGACAAAAGGGGTGATCACCCAACTACAACTACAACCCAATTGCAACTACAAAAAATCCAAGAACTATGATACCTACCATGAAAATTAAAAACTATTTAAACCACATATCAAAGACAATGTTGAATGACAACTAAAGATGAAAAGCAGCACTATAAATCCTAGGTAAATATTTACTGATATCAAGATAAAAACTTTTAAAACTTACTTGTTATCATAAGCATGCAAAATTTCTTAAATGTATTGAAACAGTCAGCTTTGACAATCCAACTGTTTCACCTACTATATTCTATAGTAGTATTTCTATCTATATAACTACCACCAAATCCCCATATATCATGCTAATATTATCATAAAAACCTGGCTAAATTTAAACCTAAATACATTAATCATGGATGTGTGCATGTATATTAAAATATAGTATGAAAATTGCAGCTATATGTATAAATCTTTATAAATGCACACATATATATTTCTGGTAATAAATGAAAAACGAGTTGTATGTGTAACTTAAGACTACATATATGCTAGAAGAATAATGTTAATAGAATTTAAACATTAAGATTTCTTTATTCAAAATATTCTTAAAAGTAATATTAGAAATTGCTATGTAATTCTGCATATATCGCTAAATTAAATGGTTGAGTTACATATATAACAAAATGTTTTTCTATATTTTACATTTGTTTTTCTAGAAAGGATGACACCAGAAAAAGTTAATCCTTCTCGCTAAAAATTGACTCAATTTCAATTTAAGGTTAAAATTAGATTTAAATTTAAAAAATTGAATAAATTACCATGAGTCACTGAGGTTAAACTGACCTAAGAAAAAAATAATCACAGTGGGATCCTACTAAATTTTAGAAACAGCAAGTAAGTTAAGAAAATGAATCTAAAAATAATATAATAAAGTAGAGGGGTGTGCTGATATATAAGCTGCTTCAGCCATCTGTGAAACACTCTATGATAATTATTTAACAAAGTACTTGCAAAAGCATTGATGATGATGATGTTGGGGTAGATGGCTAAAACTCTTGCCTTCTCAACCTCGATGAGAAGCTACCTGATGCAGGAAGAGATGAAGTAACAGCCGCCACCACCTAAAAGAAGTTCCTCAATGATTAAACAGCCTGTCAGCAAAGAAAAAAAGAAAATGGTAATAAACTCCTTCAATTCTAAAGCTTTTCAACTAAAGTCAACTAATTCTAAAATGCTAGCTAAATCTAAATCTATGGCCATAATAATAATAATGTAAACTAAACTTATTTCTTAAATGTAAATTTTTATTTTATTCCAATCCTAAAATCTTGCCTGATTTAATAATTTAATAATGTATAAGCTAATTTACGACTTATTATTATTTAATATTTGAAAACTGATTTAATATTTGATAACTGATTTATATACCTGATTTAAATATCTGATTCACAGATTTAACTGCTTTATGATTTTATCCAAGTTATTATTTGCATTAATAACATATTTCATTGTTGATATGATTTCTTTATTTGTTGGTTTACTTGCTGAATTTATTTATGATTGATTTAGTTACATATTCATCCTATTTTGAGTAGTTAAAAGTTATTTAGTTTTAACTTGCTAAAATCTATATTTAAATGTTTTATCACATATAATGAAAAATGATCTATTTTAAAATGACCATTAAAATAATAAGTTATTTAATATATTTTAAGCTAATAATAATATTTGCCTTAGTCAATTCTCTTAAACTATTTAAAATTGTCTTAAACTGAATCAATCAAACTTCAGCTAATATCATATAAGTTTTATTTTAAAACAAAGCCAAATTTCAGATTTCACATACGTGAAATCTTACCTTATTTTAAATCTTACATTTCTTTTAATTAAATCTATGCCAAATCTTATTATCTTCAGTTATGTTATTGATTATGCTATATGTATTCAAAACCAAGTTTTATTCATAATTAAATCATTGGTGAGAAGTAAATATGTATTCTCACGCATATATATGTAATTTCGCATATATATGTAATTCCGCGTATATTGACGCACAAACTAAAGCTCTGTTTTGAAATGGATAAAATATCTTAATTAAGATATAATTACAAGCTTACAGTTATTCAATTTGCTTTAAATATAATATTTAACCAATATTCAGTTGAAGTGATGAAATACAGCATAAATCTATAATTCTATATTGTAATTTCCCTCAATATGCTGTAATCCTCCTTAGAGAAATAAAAGCCTATATAGATAGCTTTATAACTTGGATTCATAAGCTTTCCCTTAATAGTATAATTATAAATACTATCATATGAACTGATACAGGGTAGTTTCATGAAGAAAACTATTGTTTAGCATTGTAATTTTTATTATATGATAATGTTGTCAGCAGTGCATATGCATCCTTAAGAAATGCTACGGCATACTCACTTGTTGCTGTTTTCCTTACTGGGTGTACGTGTTAGGGCTACACCAGTACTCTTAGTTTGGGCAATTATCTTCAGATGGTGGACGGGTTCACACCTCCCCATTCTCCATTCTTAGGAATGGAGCATAAGACTCCCTCAGAGCATGAGACTCCCACTTAAATAGATTGCTCGATCATCCAGACTAAAAGTCTCTTATTTCACAGCAATGAGTTTGGTAAAAGGGAACCGTTACTTGGTAAAAATCCTGTGAATAAGGCACATATACAAGATGCAGAGACGCAGAATTGTATGTTTTCTATACATCTTAGTATCTGAAGTTTGGCTGCCAATAATCAGTTCATCCCACCGTTATAATTGTTATTTTCAGCTTTGATCTGAATTTGAATCCAATTTGATAGGCATGTTACCTATATAGAGAATACATTGATATCCGTGCTTAGTAAATTAGGTTCTTCATAAATAGTTATAATCACTTCTACTAAAAGTAAAGCAAACCCACATCCTATGATATAGCATAAACTAGGCATAGATAATCATGAGCAAATTCACTAACTTATAATGTAACATTAAGGCTCATGAAAATGTATCTTCCAATCTATAATTTCTTTATCACCTGTGAGTGAGAGACATATATATAGCTAAGTGTAACATAAAAACTGCAATCACCTGCGAGTGATTAAAATGCTATATATAAACCGGAAGTGCATAAATATTAAATTATCAACTACAAGTGATATACATATATGTAAGAAACCCAATAATGTGTAACTAGAAATTTAATATCACCTGCAAGTGATTTCACACACCACTTACATATGTAAACCAAGCTATGTATAACCCAGCCATAAAGAATTGCATTTACAAAATCATCACCTGTGTGTGAACACAAACTAAAATGTAAACTATCCCTTAATGACCTGCGATTGAGATTGTGCATATAGTCATTGTAATTATTGTTTTAATTATTATTTCAAAATTTAACTTTATTAAATTTGTTTTAAATTTAACTTTGTTTCATATGTCAGTCTTGCTCACTGACTCATAATCATTCCATCATTTAATAAATATTTATTATTAGTTATTAAAAATCATTTCATTGTTTAATAATCATATCTTAGCCACACGATATCTATATAGCTATACTAGATAGAATGTCAACTTTCTGCCAGTCTTTTGCTCTACTGATGTTCTACTGCCAGCATGTGATGAGGGAAAATACTGCTGTAAACTCAGGTGTGTCATCCATAAGGTGGTAAATCTCTGAGCAATAGTAAAGGAACTAGGGCTATATCAGACCTGTGATCTCCACCACTGTATTCTGGTCAGCCTTGGGATGATTTACTAAAACTCTAGATTTTGTTACGCAAATGTACATATTTGACCGTTACAGTATAATATTTCTTATGTGTTCACATTTTAATTATGTCTTATTATTATTCCATTTGTAATTATTGTCATGTTTTTCTTAAAATAAATTTTGTTTAAATTATTAATGTCATTTTTTCCATCTCTTTCTCTCTCCATTCATAAGCAAACATGTAGCCAGTCTCATGTGAAGAACTAGCCATGGTCAAGTGCTTTGAAATGTGTTAGTGACATCTCATGGGTTCCAATCTAAGTATTGGACTGCACCCTGGGTTTTAAACCCATTATAAATTTCCCCATGGGATGTTTCATGTTTTATGCAGATGGGGAGTTACTTCGGTCTGGAAAGGTGACTGTCAGTTTAATATTTTATTAAATCACAGTATGACTGGGGGTATGATTAATATGTAAGTATTAATCATATTTACTCTCCTGCTTGGGTAACAGGTTTTTAAAAAGGTCTTTTGCTATAAAATTAGAATAAATAATTAGAAAGTTTTAAAAATTGTAAAAAAAAAGCTTGAGGACAAAAAGGATAATTCCCATTACAATATATATATATATATTATTCTCATAGCTTATGCTTAATTAAATTGAATAAATTAAATGCTGCCTAAAAAACATATTAGATTTTTTCATGCTCAATAACCAATAATATTGGTGGCTCTAGGAATACAATGTTAGTTTCAGGTCCCCTATATTGGTGAAATTAAAAAAGCAATAACAAAGCTTCACTGTAATATTTTGAAGCCAAACTAAGGGTAAGCTCATTACCTTTAAGTGTTGCTATCAAAATGAAGAAAACTTTTAGTTTCCTAACAGCAACAAGTTTTTAACTGACATCGTTGTAAAAACAAAGATGGCAGAGAATGTTTCAAGTCAACTGCAAAAGAGAGGGAAAATGTGAGTCAAAAAAACAGCACTATAAATAAACAACTGATGGAAGAAGAGAATCCAGTTAACAAAGAAAACACCTCAAGTGATTTGGACTATATGGCACTCAAAATATCACAAAAGAAAGGGAAAATGAATGTCATTGAAGGCTTTGAAAAGTTTAAAATTGAAAACAATGTTATTTAAAAAGTGAAACTGATTAAAAAGAACAAAACAATAAAATTCTAAATTTGAAACTAATGAGAGAAGTAAGTCAAACAAATTATTTCATGTTAATAACCAAGAATTCAAGTATAAACAGGCATTACAATCAAAAATGAAAATCTATGCAAATTCAGTAAAAACTGGAAGGAATAGAATTATAAGGTAAATAACATTATGCCAGAGCCTTATGATGATAAATTGGATTTAATGGATGAAGAAGATGAACAATCAACTATTTACCAAAATCACTCAATGAATAACTTTTAATAAGGATTGAGAAATTTAAGGAATAAAAGTGACCAATTCTTTTACCAAGAACATAACCACAGACAAATTCATTTGATGCACTGGATGCTAGGCACTCCAGCTAGAAATATTATCTTTGTAACATTAATACAGTTTTGTTGTAATATTTGCAGGCATGCACTCCTCATTTATTTCTCAGGGGTTGATGATGGCAGTCATTGGAGGTCTGGTTTATGGGTGTGTGCTTTGATGATTATTACCACTACCTGGAAAACCTGCCAGGAGGGTACAGTGTCAAAGGTTTTAGCACTGTTTTCACTTTGATGGGCTACTGTGCCCCTTTGATGGATTGTTTTTGAGCAGTGCAGATCTGTGCTCATCACTTGTAAATTTTTCTCCCAATTAGCATTCCAATTATGGGTAGATAGACTGAAAGTGGTCCCTACCCATTTGGACTGCTGAATTGGGAAACAGAGATATCTGGAATGGGCTTGGCTGCAGTCAAGGATTTAATGTTGGCCTTGGACCTCATCACCTATTGTGGTGGTTGGCACAATGGTGGATGTCCACCTATTCAGCTGAAGCATTTGAGTCTTCACTTTGAGGCCTCAGGGAGGGGGACCATTGGGTGATGGATGACTTATCAGTGGTTGGGCCATGTAAACCCATATACAGATACACATTAAACAAAATTATAATAACCCTTTTATGGATATAATTGTTATTGAGCATATGTACTTTTTATAAACCTGGTCAATAATTGTTTTAATTTGTGACATTGAAAACTTTGTAATCCTTAATGGGTAGATGTCCCAAAAATTTTTGTAATCTTCTAACTAATAAATGTTACGTTTGAAAGATTAACCAATAATAATAAATAAAAAGTAAGATTTGAAATATTATTTAAAATGTGTGATGTATTAGGAACACACTGTCATATCAGTTTTATATATAATTTTACTTTTAATGAATAGTGTCATTAATTTTTTTTTGGGGGGGGGTGGGCCACCAAGGCCCCCCCCTGAAAGGCCCCAGGGAAAAGTGGGGGGGGGGGGAAGGTTTAATCTTGATGTAAAAGGGGCATACTATATGGAGAGTGTTTTTTTGTTTTGAATTGTCTATAAACAATTGTGTGAAACATGTGATAATTGATAAATACAGCAGACCAGGGCTTTTTCCCAAGGAATTTAGTTGTAATCCAAACATTTTCAAGTTTTTTTGTGTGAGTGTGTGTTTTATCAATTCCAATGCACATTTTGGTAAGTATAACAAATGGGGGGGTTTTCCCCAAAAGAATTTAAGAATAAAAACTTTTTTTAATCTTTATGCATGTGTGAGTGTACGCGTACTTAAAAAAAAAGGTTTTAAATAGATGTGCTTAAAAATAAAAAAATTTAATAGATGTATTTTGTTTTTTATTTATGAATTTGAAACTTGAATGCTTGATAAAAAAAACCAATACAGTTATTTCAGACTGCACAACAAACTATGAAGAAATATATAATGAAAATAACAAAGAAGGATAAAAAGAGAAACATATAGGTGAGAAAACAAAATGTCATTGACATTATTAAAAAACTTAAAAGAATGAAATAGAGATGGGCTGAACATATTGTTAAAAGTGGTGAATATTAGATTTTTTCTGCTCATTAACCAATAATAATATAAATAAATAAAAATCTAAAACCCTAGATATTTCTCTAAGGATAAAAAATAAAACTATAAAAAGTCTGCACTTGAGATGAGTGAATAAGTAAATTTTTTAGAATTATGAGAGGGGGGGAGCTTTGGATCGGTAAAAGTGGCATAAATTTAATGATATCTTTAGTCTGTAATGTATCGATAATAAGTGAAAACAATGATAATGATATTAATAATGGGCTTTGCTTGCACTATATTTTAGTTCTAGAAAGAATAATTTTTTGTATTCTGTGTTGAATTAACACGTTGGAAATCTTCTAATAAAAGACTAAAAATGTAAAAAAAAAATCACAAATATAATCAACATTCAACAACTTGATTCATTTTGAACATATTATTAATAAATAAAAAATCTTCTCATCTAGAACTATCGTTTAGTATTCACTAACTTAAATATTGTTCATATATTTAAATGCAAAATAAGATACCAGTGTTTATAAATATATTTTTTTAAATGCACATTAAAAAAAAAAAACAAATGTGAACTTATAAGTTTATGGTATTTATCTATTAATGATATACACACTATGTGCCCAAGCATGATTGTTTTATATATTTTGTTATTGTTGTTTTATACTGTTTGAAAAATTATTATTTAAAGGCTATTGTAAAACATATTTTTTGCTTTTTTTTTTTCCCAAGAGAAAATTAATTTGAATCCTACTTGGAAAAAAATAAATATTATACGTTTCTGCAAAATATAAACTCAATATTACTATTTTAATGTAACTTTCAAATGGTTTATTGCTATTTGAAATAAAGCTTGATATCATATTTGAAATATCTAAACAAATCGATAATTTTGATTTTCACGCTTTCAATATAGGATGATTTCCAGAATCATTGATTTTTTTTTCCCAACAAATAGTTAGTAAAGCTTCACTGTTTACTTCTTTCTTAATAACATTGATGGGAAAAAATATATATATTTCTCAAAACTACCTTATTTGTCATCATATAAAACATTTTTTAAAAAGTGCACCCCCGATTACAATGACTAACTTTTTTTATTGGTGGAAGGGGAATACTAATATAGCAATATATTTAATCATTTAATAAAGATATTTCATGACTTGTCGATAGATAAATTAATGAAAATATAAAAGGGTTTTTTTTTAATCTCCAAGGAAAACTAGTGAAGAATAAGGAAATGCTTAAAGACCTGGTGTCATCACTATGATAGTAGAGTACATTGTCCTTTCTTGTTTTACTTTCTAGATAAAAATAGGATACTAGCTTACTGGTGTATATTATATTAGCGCTTATAATCCTCTTTATTTTTAAACGTAAATCTTTATTGCAGTCTTGCTTTTTTCCTCATTGATTTTTTTAAAATTACAAACAGCAACTTCGTTTAAATATGTTATATTAAGCACATACAGCTACCTATTTTATAAGCATAACCTTATCATATTATTAGTTATATTTTTTTCCCCAAAAATAAAAATGAAGTTTCTTTGAAATTCATTAATTTTACTTTATTGGGCCTGGTTTATATGTTAAAAAATGACAATTTTAATGAAGTCGGAAACTTCATCAAAACATAAACATCCAAAAAAATAAGTTAACTAATTTAGACAAAGTTTTCATAAATAAATTAGCACCTATGCAATAAGAATACCTACTTACCTCATAAAAATGGCCAACATCGATTACCAGTAGTGATATAATATAAAAGGTAGCATAAAAAGCATTCTATAAATTTATGACATCAATGAATCATTTTTATAGATTATTTTTTTAATATATAATATGTGTAAATATTTTTTTTATCCTGCCGTTTGATTAATAATAAATACTGCATTTTATACTCATGGGAGCTGGTAGTTCTTTATTCAGAGGCACAATTTTTTAAAAAGTTTGTATATTAAAAAATAATGTCTAATAACAAAAAAATCACAAACACAGTACACTTTTTTTTAGAATATGATTGATCAAATGAGTGATTCAGCGTGCAGAGTGATCTATTATTGACAGATAATCGAAGAGCTTGTATTTCATTATCATTTGCCTTTGAAAAAGATTCTCTACATCAAAAATGCTTTGATATTATATTTAATATTCTTCATATTTTCTCATATATAAAGCACAAATCTAATTATTTATAGATTATATAAATAATCAATAAGCAATGCTTGACAAAAATACTTTGGGATGATCTTGTAAGATATAATATTGATTCATCAAATGCTAAAAGCAAACATTTATTTTTTGTCTCTTATCAATATTTTTTATTCTCTTTTTTTTTTCATCCTGCTGACTTTAGTCACTTATACTGATATAGAGCTTGGTCATTATAAGCTTATCATACCATTACTAATTGTAACAATAGGTTGCTCATTTGGAAAACAACTTTTTTATCCTCAAATTATATGCATGCCCATTCAGATTCTGAACTATTTCTCAGTTTTTTATTTGTATTTAATTATGTGTGAAAATGTAAAGTCTTCAGCATTGAAAAACCTGCAATTGAGACAAATGTAACTGACTGGAAGTTCTTTGAACTTGCAAAAAAATACAATCAAAAAGAAGTTGTGTGAAAATGAATATGAATGAATTTGTATTAGGAAAATATTTTGCATTTACTTGGACCTATTTAGAATCTTTTTGCTGTTATAGGATCCAGTAAAAAATAGAATAAAAATGAAAAATCTGGTAAAGTTATGATACTTTCTGGTTTAATCATTTAAGCAATTAAAAATAGTGGTAGTAGACATAATAGTGATGGTGCAGAAAAGATAAATATTCAATGACTTTTATAAAACAAAATATTAAAACATTGATTAATATAAAACTCTTAAAAACTATAATATGGTTTGTAGATAAGGAAATGTCAAGATTAAAGAATTATATAGCTGTCAAGTGTTGTTGGCCTAGTAGTTAGTATAGCCGCCTTCCAAGCAGCTGGCCTGGGTTCGCTTCCCGGGTCAACGCGGATTCGCTTCCTGGTCGACGCATTTGACATATGAGAAGAAAAAAAGAATTATATAGCTATTTTTAATTAAGCTTATGTCAAAGAGGAGGAAAGTTTACTTGAAAAAAAAAAAGATAAATTTAGATTTTTTTGAAAAGAACAGTGCACTGAGAATTCGTTAGGAGGTCTAACTTAATATCTTCTATTGTTGGAATTTGATCTGTAATAAATCTCTTTTAAAATACTTTTTTTTCTTTGCATTTTAAACAATATCTTTCTTTTTTTTTCAATTCAATTATCTGAAAGTTTTGATTATCAGACAGACTTCTTTAGAGCTTTAAAACACAATTGCATTATATTATTTCTTGTTTATTTACATAAACGTATAATTTTATTCTGATACTTTTATGCATACTGTAGCTAACAGAATTGCGCAACCCATATGAAAATCACCTAAGGACTATCCTCATGTGCATTTCACACTTTGATGTCACAGACTAATAATTTTTTCTTTTACAGACTGCTAAGCTCAGGGAGAAACAAGAAAGTCAACTATTTTTCTTAAGTTATCAATTGCAAATAATGATGACAAACTGCCAAAAATAATGAGATAAATACACTTTATATACATATATACAAAATAACACAAATTGGTAGCACATTACTTAATGGCTTAATAATTTGATCAAAGGTACCTCAACCTTTCTAAATTTTTTTAATATTATTTCAATTTATGCCTAAATGTAGTATACATAGTTTAAATGTCTTTAAACAATTGAGATTTGATCATCTCTAATTAGGATATTATCATTTGCTGTTTTTTGAATGGATTCCAATTTACTGTATAGACATCTAACCACTTGCACTTCTAATTATCACTGTTCAAGACTAAACCACACTGCTAAATGAGGATAATACAAAATTATTAATGAAGGATGATTTAACTAATCGACTGTGTGCTCAATTTCAGGTTATGATACTAGCAAGAAATTAAAACAAAAATAATTGTAAAATACAGGAAATCATACCTGTACTACAATATTTTATACATAAGAACAAATACATTTGTAAATTATATGTATACAGTAGAAATTAAACTTCTACCACATACTACTTCTTAGAAGATTTGGTACCATGTGAGTACCCAGCAATCGCAAAGGTATCACTACACATGTATGAAAATAAAATAAATAATATCCTATAGTAGATGTTCATCTACTGCACATCACTATTTAAACAAATAATGAAAGTAAGTGACCAGCAGTCACAAATGGTTCTACAATCATTTCATTAATCCATTACATAAGAATGAGTTCCAGATGTAACTAACAGCTAAAGTGACAGATTAACAGCCATCTATTTTCATCAATAATAATACCTCAACAACAAAAGTGCAGCTCACTCATTCTGAAACCTTAATCTATCTTGTCTATGCAGCACAATTGAACTTCATTCATAATTTATAAATTTATCACATTAAAATATTATTTATATTTTAAATAAAGTGGAAATAACTGATTTAATTAACATACAATTGGTAATGATCTGATCAGAGATTACAAAAATATACTTTAAATGAGTATTATAAAATTATTACTTTAAAATTATTGCTGATTAAATTACAGCTTGCTAAAGAAAACAACATAGTTATCTCTTACCATACTCTCACCATACATGCTCATAAACAGATTTAAACTAATAATTATTCCTTAACATATTTATACTAGAGTAGAGATAAATAATGCTTAACTAGAAATTCATCTAATCTTCATATCTCTTGTTACAGCATAAAAATTTTCATTCAGCCTTTAAGATATTGGTTTATTTTTGCAGTGATTTTTTTTATTAAACCATATCTATGGTTACAATCGGTTTAAGACCCCATTTCAAATGTTTTAGGATGCTTAAGTCTCAATTTAGTCCTGTTTTGGCAGCATGTTTCTCCTGTAGCAATGGATGTCAGATTTATTCACATATCTTAAAGCATAGCATACACATTTGGGTGACTTCTTCACATGTAGATGGCTTCTTTTCTGGGATTCAGTGATGAGTTTTTCAGCTTGCCCTCTGCCATCTTAACAGAGTGAAGTAGATAATGGGTTTTCTACTCTTGCATCATAGATATGGCAAAAAAGCAGAATAATGATAATACTCTTAATAATAGCAGATGAAGAACAATGGAAGCAGAATAACCATGAAAGAACAATTATAGAATCCCCAAATATTATTTCTAGCACTATTTATATGGTTTGGAGCTATCTTATTTGTAAAATTTAGATCCATCACTCATCTTTTGGATCCTTTGATCTATTGGCTATAGATAACTCCAGAGAATCTGCTGTGGTTCATGGCTTATTTGCCCAAATGTAAGTTCTTATCTTTGAGTGGGAATAACAGCCCTTTTAATTAAATCATGTCAATAATTTATCTACTTAATTTAATCTATTGATTTGTTTACAAGCATTTTCATTATTTTTTCCTAGAATGTCATTTCCACTTTTAATTATTGTAAAAAAAACACCATTTGCTTTTAACCTACTTCTAAACTAAAATTAGAATTAGCTATTACAACTTTTTAGAAAATATTTTATTTAACTTGATTTAACAAAATTACTTTATAATTACTGTAGCTACACATTTATCTGTGCATTTAAAATATCTACGTAACTTTTATTTATTATAATTATTTAAAAATCTTAAATTTAAAGCTTCTTTGGTATTAAATTGATAAAAAATCAAGTCAGATGTCATATGACCTAATTTTAATAAAGCTCGTATTTACAAATGTTATATATAGAGTATGTAAAAAACAAACTCTTAACAAGCTTCAAAAATACCCTCAACCTCAGACCGCGGTTTCTGCATCTAGCATCATCAGTATTTTGTAAAATTATGGACATGAAGTATATATATATATGAAAACATATATATAGCTTCATATCTCCAAAGTACAACAAAAAAACACCATTAAAAAATGATTTTACTTGGTTAGTAAATTATTTACATGCATTTAAAAATTAGTACACAAAAATACATAAATTATATATTCAAATTTCTGACTCATTTAACTTTAAAATTTCCAGCTGAATACCATTTGAATCATGTTTATTAATATTTCCACAACTAACTAATCTTATATTCTTTCAATTGTTTGCTACTCTAATCTGGTGCCATCTCATCAACATGCCCAGATCCTTATTCACTTTGATAATATGACATATTTCTATAAGTGTAAGTTATGTTTTTATTTGTCTAAATTCAACTATACTTATAATTTATTATCAACATTGGTGTTGTTATAAGCCAGCTGGCCCCTGGTTTTATATATTTTATCACTATCACAGGTAATAGCATGGGAATGTGTTTGCAAAGATTTTTTTTATTTGGCTATTCCACAGTCTTTGAGTATTATTTATCACACTGCTCAGAGCTTTACTAAATAATTCTATACCCTGACTTTTATTTATTCTGTGGAAATCAGTACTACAACACAAAAAATTTTGAAAATAGCCAACAAAACCTGAATTAAACCATTCTTTGTATGTTATAAACTTTCTCCTTATAAACCAGAATTCCCTATTCATTTCTAATTTGGACTGAGGTTCCTCCTCATACTTCTCTGTTATTATTTCTTTATTGTGTTTATCTAACCATTCTTTCTGGATATCTATAATTTTGCTTCCTGCTTTTATCACCTTTCTCATGTTACTTATAACCATGTCAATTTTTGTGACTTCTATCCTATTAATCTTATAACCTGTTTTAATCTCACTAACAATTTCTTTTATTAACTGTATCTTCTGCTCTACTATCTTAATTTCACTAACATTTTTTTTTCATTACCTTTATCTCTTGCTCTACTTTTTTAATATTTTTACTTAGCTTTTTTTCTACTACTTTTATTGCATTTTGTGTTTGATCTATCCTATCCTTCATCTTTTACTTCCTTTCTCTATTTTTTCTATTATTTGAAGTTGACTTTCTTTCATGTTTTCTATCATATGAAGTTGATTTTTTTTTTCATTTCTAGCTCTATTTTTTCCATTAAATTCTGTTGATTCTTATTTAACAGTCTCATCATTAGCCTTATCATCATCTGTATCTCTGTTGGCACATTTGTTCTTTCCATGTCTTGGGTATTTTTGAAAGAAATAGGACTATCTTCCTCCTGTGCTATCTTCTCAGTTATCAAACTGTAACTTTGTTCTTCAGATTTCATAATCATAAAACTATACACAATTAAAACTCTTCTTGTTTTTTTAAAGTAGCCCTTAATTCTGTTTTATCAATATTTATTAATTATTAATTCTCTATTCTCTCTAAACATCTCCCCCACTCTGTCTTACTTTAACTGAGTACATGCCAGATTCCTAGCGCAGTCCTTCACTTGCTATAATATTATGTTCTACATTCAAACTTTCTAATGTCCAATTAAACAAAAATACCTTTTATATATGTTTATTTTCTTATCGCTGAAACAAATTTCATAAAATGAAATAATTTTTATTATGCCTCATGTATATGTATGTACATTTTTTTCTGAATATTCCCACTACTTGTCAAAGAATTATTTTTTGATAAATTTATTTTCACAATCAACAAACTTACTTTTATAAATCTATACATAAAATAAACTATTTAAAATTTCTCCCTCTTCTACAATCAGTCAACTTATTTTTAATACACAAAATGAACTAATTTTATTTAAACTTTTCCTTTTTTACTTTTTTTACATCATTAAAAAATTCTATATATATATCTCAGAAATATATAGTCAATTCATCATGCCTCACATTTCATGTTCTGTATTATATATGTAAAAATGTATGGTAACGGTACGCATCCCCTAAAGGAGTCAATGTGGTAGCATCTAACTATGATCAGATTTAGGGTCTTCATATAGGATGTTATGAATGATACAATTTAACTTTAATCCACGATTGAATCCAGTTCAGACGAGATAATTTTAAATTAAATATTCAATACAGATGCAATTTAGATTAATTCATTCAATCTTCATCTTTGCAGATGGTTCCATTATGCTGTATTCGAACTCATGGTAGTTTTTACATTTAACTCTCTTCAGGTGTTTCCATCAATATCCTACATTAATAACAGTACTTAATATAATTTAATCGATTTTAAAATTAATTTCAACTAAATTATAAAGATATTAAATTAGTATGATATATGTATATGGGTATGGGTATTCATACACATATCTTATTTATTTCAGAAAATAAATAAATATTTAAAATAAATCAGAGACTTTCTTGAATTTAAAACAAACTTTAACACATAAATTAACAGATAAAAAAGTTTAAATTTATTTCAAATAAAAAAATATTATAATAAGTGCTTTACATACACTTCTACTATTTTATATCAAGTTAAAATAATATTTTCCCATATCCCCACAGCAGATATGTATCATAATATAACCAAATTTTAATAAATCATAAAAACAAGAAATAAAATTTTATAAAGTCAACAAAAAATTATAGTAATACTAACTAGCTAAATTTAATATGACATTTTATGTATAAATGGAGATATTATATTATCCAATTCTTGTATAAGAATTCCAATTTTATTTTAAAAAACACCTTCTATGTGTAGTCATTATTATGAAATAAAGAATAATAAGCAAATATTACTAAGTTAATTATGTTAGTAATAAACAAAATTTTCTGCTCTGTCAAAAATGAAATCAATATGAAGAATAAAAACTTACCTCCATTAAGTTATTTTTACCTCAGTGAAGTTGCTTTGTAGGAAAAACCTAAATTTTATTTTTTAAAAAATATTTAAATCAATGATCTTTCCATTTTTTTTCATCTAATAACTTTTTTAAATGGACTATTTCAACGTAAATGAATTTTGGAAACAAAGGAAATAAAATTAGAAGCCCAAAACTGATGACATACATAATGATAAGACGTATTAAAAAGTTTATGGTATTATCCTATTCATTTTCATAATTTATGAAGTAATGTCTATTAAGGGTAAAGTTCTTGATATTCATTAAAGATAAACTTCTTTATTCCCTGCCTTATCAATCTTCAGTGAGTCAATTAATATATTCTGTTGTTTAGAATTCTGCCTCTTATATGATATTGACATCTTCTTTCCTAAATTATTACAATATAAATTGAAATTGCATTTTTAATTATATAGATGAAATATGCATATAGTTTACATATTTCAGTAGGAATAAACAATTACATTATTTTCAGATCAAACAATAGCATTCGATCTTATAGCAAAATGATCTTTACTCATGGCACATTTTATATACTTATTATCTTCTTAATATAATTTAATTTATGTATATAAATATTTTTAGTGGAATTTATCTTCTTTATGATTCCAATTTAGAACAATCTTATTAGGAGTTCCTCTAATTAATAAATGTTGAAATTATAAATGATAATATTAAAGAGTAATTTATTTACTCTTTTATTGAATGAAATTAGAATTCCTTTCTAATAAAAAATTTTATCAGCAAAAAGATTCATTCAAATTATTGATCCATCTTTTAATATTTTCGGAATTCGAACACAACAAAATGATTATGTGTAGTGACTAGTTCATTGGCAAAAGATAAGATTAATGTTGAAATTATTTGATCCAGCTTTTATAGTAGAATCGACTTTCAGGAGCATGTTTTAAATATACTATTTGATTTCATGATTTCATATTCAACTATTATTGAAATTACTATAATTAATAATTATATAATTGAATTCTAAATTTTATTTCTTTTGTGTTCAGTTGCTTAGATGCGACTTGACCTAAGATTATCTCCAAGTTTACTTCTTGATTATTAAGGTTAGTCAACTTAAATAATTATATATATAAATGATTTTAAAATAATCATTTTATAGGTATATATATGAATTGTCTAAAATAATCATTTTAATATTTTAATTTTAGTAAAACAACTATTTATTTGAATTGACTTTCGTTATTAAGGTTTTATAGTTTAACTCTTAAGTTATATATATATATATTTTTTTAAGGAAAAAATGTATTTACTATTCATAAACTTACACTTATATTTTTTAGTTTATGTTTTGATCTTTTGCTTAAATAAGTGAGGTTAACAAGATTGTAAGTAACCTTATAATATGTATCTCAGAGATTTACGGACAGTACAATCAAGTTCACATTGCAGGTGTTGTCTTACAACAAAAACATCTCAGGGATACATGGTTATACATTGACTTTACAATGTCAGTACCCTATTAGAAAAAAAATACTATATGTATCTCAGTGATAGATACTTAAAGTAACAGCCTCATGTTATTGCACCATATTATATATATATTGAGCCGATAATTTCGAGCGGCTCATGTTATATTCTTTATATATGTAAAAATCACGTATATACACATATATTAGGCAGATAATAATAAATAAATGCTGTGTATATAGAAAGTTTTTTTTTTGCGGTATTATTTATTAGTTTATATATATATATAATGGGTTTTGGCATTATTTATTGTTTTATTTGTAATGGGATTTTAAAAGAACAGAATAGAAAGAAAAAAAAAGGACAAAATGGTAGATTAGTTATTTTTTTAATTGGATTGAGATTACATCGAAAGTGATATTAATTAAAGAAATTTTGTTTTTTTAAACAATTTCGTAATTAAATTTTCTGATCTGAAAAGGTGGGGGAACGAGAGAAAAGAATTTAATTAATTCTATTCCCGTGGCTTCTAGTTAGCTAGTGTTAAAAAAACTATAAAAAATTAAAGAAATGCAATCACTGGCTGGGAACATGATCTGATAAAAGGACAATGGAAAAAGGACTATAAATAAGAGCAAATCTATTGTTTAATTATTAATTTGTTATAACAGAAGAGAACTTTTGAAAAATAAAAATGTTAGAAGGCTAAACAACTAAAATCCATCCCCAGCTGGGACATTAGCTGATTTCTGGATTTCATCACCGATAAACCACGAAGAGAAAGGAAGTTAAGCCGGAGGACAAAATGTGTTACTGTGAATCAACTCCCAAAGAATCCCAAGGAACGCGTATGGACACTGATCGATCAGGGTAATATAAACTTTTTTTTTAACTATTGATTGCTGATCCATAAAAACATATCTGATTAGGATTGTATCAAATCAGCTATGAACTATACACTGCAACAATAGAAGGGGTTTTATCATATATATATTTATAATGCGTATAATAACATTGTTCAATTTGTTTATATGTTTTGTTAAATTTTTTTTGTTTTGAGCGTTTTTCAAATAACTTTTGACAAAATTCAAGACTATAGAGGAGATTAAAAATAGAAATGATTTAAGAAGGCAAATAAAAAATTTAAGAGTGGAGTAAATATTGAAAGAGAGGGTAGGGATTTAGTACAATAATTATCTCCTAATAGTAAGTCGCTTAGTCCCTGCACTGATCAAGATTCAGATCAGTCTGGGGCACTTATATATATAAATAAGAGCACATGTTCCTTCGAGAATGAAAAATATATATTACTCTTTACCTTTGTAAGTTTTTTTTTATTTATATATATAAAAAAGAGAGAGTGAGAAAAAGAACGATAATGTTAGGCATGTTGAGGGATTGCTAAGGATGTATTTCTATCTGGGGTCTTGAATAAAAGTGAAGTAAAACTCATAATAAAGCTGAGTATTATTTGAAACATATGTAAGTGTTCGTGTTCATTCTCTTAGCATTTGTATGTGATAATAAAACATATGACCGTAGCGTATACATGCATATAAAAAAATGGGATTACAAAGGGAGGTTAGCTAGATCTATCATACATATAAAAATTAGCACCCACGATATAAGATTCTTCTAATTTTGTGGCTCCAGGTTATTTACTGGTGGCGCCCTCATATGATACGATTCTAGCTGTAATTAAAATCTTTGATTCTTGGTCTACAAACTTTTAGATACCAAAAGTAATGTCACAATATATATATATATATAATTACTTCACATAATATCAATCCAAAATACAGTAAATAAATATTTTAAATATACATTATTCAGAAGTACTTTCAACTAGCTCAGTAGTCATTGTCAACTATTCAAAATTCAACAATAAAGTTATTTTTGAATTTGAATAGTTGATAACTACTACTGAGCTAGTTGAAAGTACTTCTGAATAAAGTATATTTAAAATATTTATTTACTGTATTTTGGATTGATATTGCATGAAGTAATTATATTTTTTTTTACGATAAAAAAAATAACTTTTAAAACAGATAATTGCTTAATATATATATATACTGTAACTGATAGAATTCCATATTCCATATGAAAATCACCAAGGACAATCTACATATTCATTTCACTCTCTGACATCACAGACTGATAATTTTTTCATTTACAGTTCACTATGATCAGCTCTTATTATTTTACTTAAGTTATCAATTGCAAATAATGATGATAAATTGCCAAAAATAGTAAGACAAACACACTTTATTTACATATATACAAAACAACACACACTGATGGCACTTTACTTAATTGCTTCATAAATAAATTAAAGATAACTTAACCTTTTTAAGTCTTATTAATATTATTTTAATTTATACCCAAATATAGTATATGGTAGCTTAAGTGTCCTTAAAAAATTGAGAGTTGATCATTTTTAATTTAAGATGTTATTATTATTAGCTGTATTTGAATGGATCCCAATCTATTGTATAGACATGTTAACCACTCAATCCTCTCATTATCACTGTTCTAAGGCTAAACAATGCAGCCAAATGAGGACAATACAAAATTATCAATGAAGAATGATTCAACTAATTGATTGTGTGCTCAATTTTATGTTATAGCATTAGAAAACAATTAAAACAATAAGAATAATAGTAAAATACAGGAAATCTTATATATACTACAATAATTGATACATAAGAACAAATAGATATGTAAATTATATGCATACTGCTACTGCATAATACTTCTTACAGTATTTAGTCCTGCATATGAGTGACTAGCAGGCACAAATGTATCACTACATGATATGTATGAAAATAAAATAGATAATATCTGATGGTATATGTCTACCGCACATCACTGTTTAAACAAATAATGAAATTAAATGAAAGGTTTTACAATCATTTCACTAATCCATTACATGAGAATGACTTTCTGATATAACTAGCATAATCTGAATTGATGGATTGACAGTCATTTATTTTTATTAATAATATTATCTCAACAACAAAAGTGCAGCTCACTCATTCTGAAACTTTAATCTATCTTGTCTATGTAGCACAATTGAACTCTATTCATAATTTATAAATTTACCACTTTAATTTATTTATATTTTAAATAAAGTGAAAATAATTGATTTAATTAACATACAATTTTTAATGGCATGACCAGAGATTATGAAAATATGCTTTAAATGAGTATTATAAAATTATTACTTTAAAATTATCACCGATTAAATTACAACTTGCTAAAGAAAACAACACAGTTGTCTCTCACCATGCATGCTCATAAACAGTTATAAACTAATAATTATTCATAAACATATTTACACAAAATTGGAGATAAATAATGCTTAACTAGAAATTTGTCTAATGTTCATACCTCTTCTTACAGCATAAAAGTTCACATTCAGTTCTTGAGGTATTGGTTTATTTTGCAGCATTTTTTTATTAAACCATAGCTGTGGCAACAATAGGTTTAAGTCACCATTTTAAATGCTTTTGAGATTCTTAAGTTCTAATTTAGTCTTGGTTTCGCAACATATTCCTCTTATAGCATTGGACATCAGACTTATTCATATAGGTTAATGCATAACAGACACATGTTGGTGGCTTCTTCACTTGTAGACAGTTACTTTTCTGGGAATGAGTGATGAATTTTTTGCCTTGCCCTTTACCAACTTGACAGAGTAAAGAAATAATGACTTTTCTACTCTTGCATTGTAGATCTGGCAAAACAGCAGAATAATTATAATCCTCTTAATAATAACAAATGAATAACAATGAAAGCAGAAAATCCACCAAAAAATCAAAGCAGAATTCTTGAATATAATTTTCAGCACTATTTATATGGTTTGGCACTATCTTATCTGTAAAATTCAGATTCATCACTTAACTTTTGTATCCTTTGATCTATAGGCTATAGATAACTCCAGAGAATCTATTGTGGTTCCTGGTTTATTTGCCCAATACCCTATTTGCAAGTTCTTATCTTCAAATGGGAATAAAAGTCTTTTTAATTAAATCATGTCAATTATTTATCTACTTAATTTAATCTATCAATCTGTTTACAAGCATTTTTATTATTTTTACCTAGAATGTCATTTCTACTTTTAATTAACCTACTTTTAAACTAAATTTAGAATTAATTACCTTTAGGGCTTTTTAGAAAATTTTTTATTTAACTTGATTTAACAAAATTACATTATAATTACTATACTGTATACATTTATCTGTGCACATAAAATATTTATATAACTTTTCTTTATTATAATTATTTAAAACTTTCAAATTTAAAACTTCTTGATTTTTTTTTATTATGTATGTAGTATTTTTTAATTTTCCATCAATTTCAGCCATTTTTATATAGTAATTTATCACTTGCAGGCTTCTTGGTGGTTCTGCAGCATCACCTAGTAGTCACAGTATGCATAACTAAAAACTACCAAAAATAATGTAATTGTATTATCACAGCCTTAAAGCAGATTATTGAACTATGAAAACTATCAGACTACTGAATAAAAAAGCAGTATGAAAACTGTAAAGAAATTTCAAAGAAAATCTGGCTTTTATTTATAAACTTATTTAATATAAACAATATGAAATCAATAAAGAGTATTAAACTTACTATTTAATAAAATTAATACTTAAGTATTTCATCATTTTTTTCCAGGTATAACTTAATTATTTCAATATATTTACAAAACAAATTAACCTACTATACTTTTTCTTTTCACATCTTCATTTGTTTTATGAACCATTTTTTGGTTTACTTTTCCTTCAATTTTTTGATAATATTATATGGTTAATGTCAAAAATTATTCCTATAACATATATATTTACACAATTCTTATAAATATATGTTTAAAATAATTATAATTTATATAAAAATATTTTATGTTTTTGTAATTTCTTTGCATATTTTTTGTAAACATATATTTGTATAGAAATATTTTTTGACAACAATCATAAACTATGATTGAAATATTAAAGAAAATTAAAATGAAAATTCAATCATAAAATAAACAATATATTGAATAAATTAATACACTATACAAGCTTAACCTGCATATATATATATATGTGTGTGTGTGTGTGTGTGTGTGTAATGTATGTGGGTGTGTGTGTGTGTGTAATGTATGTGGGATTTAAACTCAGACTTTTACATGACCCTCAACTCTCCATGCCATCTCATATTGCACACATGTTGAAAAGATCTTTTCAACATGTGTGTGATCAAATGGGTCAGCAATATGAGATGGCATGGAGAGTTGAGGATCATGTGAAAGTCTGAGTTTGAATCCTGAATACATTGAATAAGTTCTTGTTTCTAAATGTATCAATGGAAATCTAACAATTTAATTTATTAATGATTTATATAAAAATGTTATCAGTGTTTATGTGTTAATATCTGATTCAGCAAGTTCAATAAAAGAAATACATATTTCCTTGTTCAACATTATTGTATCAATAGTAGTAAAAAAATATATCACTAGAAATTGTAAACTACAAATTGAACTTATTAAATGACTCTGTGTATTGAATGTTCTATTATTAGTGAGTAGTTGATCAGAACATGGCTTGAGCACTATAAAGTCTATGAAAAGATTTGCAATCAACAAAATATATTTTGAGATTCTTATGTTTAAAAGCAAGAATGTAAAAAAGGTCAATATTACATGACTTAATAGACACATATTATTATGAAGATCATAAATTAATATGCCCTAAGTGTAAAATAATAGGGGCATTACAAAGTAGATTTTATCTTTAATATATATTTGATGTTTTTTTGCTAATTTTCAACAATTGATAAATATGACTAAAGTAGGGAATGTGTTGTGGATGTCAATTAACTTCAAACCAAAAAAAGGAAGAGAAAGAAATTAAAGCATAAGTTCAAATAATATAAATAAGTTTTGAAATATTAAAAAGTATCTTTTCCATTGATAATACTAATAATAATTTTATTTGTGATGAGAATTTCTGTTTTACATTTGGCAGACAAATTATCTATTAAAATTCTGTTATATTTAGGAAAAAATAATGTGTATATGCCATGTACTTGTTAAGAAATAAATATTTAATAATATACAAAAAAAGTAAGCAAAAATAAATAAATAAATAAATAAAAGGGTGTTTATTTTTCTGTCAATATCTCATTAAAATTATATGTACTCTTGAAAAAAAATTAATGTCACTGCTTGAAACATTTAGTTATGGCAGTCACAATTGAAATTTTAATCTGCTTAATAATTAACTAAAAGCTTAAATTTTATTACATGATCAAAATAAATTTCAGTCATTAAAATCATTTTTTATGATTGCATTTTTGAACATGAATCTAATGAGATTCTATAACTAACAGTTAAAAAAATTTTTAATTATCACTAACTGAAGAAAATTTTTGATATTTTTTTTTGCAAATTTTATAGCTCAGTTCAAAGCCTAATTTTCAAACACTGAAGCCCTTTCATTATGTTATATGTATAGAATTGGTTTATGTAATGTAACTAGTCCTTGAAATATTTTTCCATCAGCAGTTTATAAATTTCAATAATTTTAGCATTATTTTAAACTCATTATATTTTTCTTTTATTTAATAAAATAAATTTTATATTGCAACATTAAATATAAATGTAACTAAAATAATATCTAATAAAATTGAATAATGAATAAAAATGGTGATATAAATACATGTGGAAGTGCTTCTAAGGAATTTAAAGCCAAATTTCAATGTTTATAACTATCTATGGAAAAACATTACTTTTGATGACAGTGTTTTTTTTTGGGTTCACAGAAAGAATGAAAAGTAAAGTCTTATATTTATTTCAAAGTTCAAAAAAATCCATACAAAAAAATATTGCACAAGAAATGTGATTTGTCAGTAATCAATGCTATAAAGTAAAATTTTGAATAATAATGGATTTGAAAATCTCTAAAGTATTAATTCTTGGACCAAAAAAGAGATAATTTTTTTTGAAAAACTAAATATGTCGAATAATATTGTAGTTTCATTGCAATAAAAGATTACTGGAAAATTTCAACTCTCATTTTTTTCAATCAAGTTAATTATATCCAAAATTTTGTATGCATGCTTTCCTCTTTAATCAGATTATCCTTCTACAACATTCATACAGCAGTGTTTTTAAAATATTCATTTAAATCTATTTATATATTGTTAATTTTATAAAGTCTTATTTTTGTGACTATTTAAGAGAGTACTCAAATAAACAGAATTTTATAATTAAAAATTGTACATTTATTTTTACATGTTACAAAGTGAATTTCCTTCAAAGAACTTTCCATTTGATGCAATGCACTGGTCTAAATATGGTTTCCACTTTTCAAAGCAGTCCTAACTTTTGCAAAATGATGCCTCTTCTGAATCTGCAAAACATTTTCCTTTGAAGAATTTTATTTAGAAAAATAAAAATAATCACATAAAGCAAGATTGAGTGAATATAATGGATAGATAATCTGGATCATGTTATTTTTTGATTAAAAATTGTTTTAACATTAAAGACTTTGTGTGCTGATACATTGTAAGTAAAGCCACAACTACCTACTTTGCCACAACTCTGGATGTTCTCATCTCACCACATCATGTAAATGTTTCAGAATTTGTAGGTGAAATACCTGACCATCACAAACAAATTCTGAGTGAACAATGCCATTTGCATAAAAACAATCAGCAGCATTTTGTCATTAGACTTCACTTGCTGTACTTTTTTGGAACATGATGAATTTGAACTCTTCCATTAAACAACTCATAAAGCTATGTTTTCACCAGAGCCTTTTTCATGTAAGATGTTTCAAACACTACAAATGTTCCTCTTCTGTATTTTCTAACAGAAAATAGAATTTCATGCTGTTTCAACTTTTCAGTCATTGCAAAAATAGATGACTAAGTAAAAGTCATTTAACAAAAAAATTACCATATGACATCATAACTTTATTTAATGATGTCAGTCATTAGACTGGTTGAGAAATGTCCCTGCAAGAGGCATCTAGCTGGTGAAGCATATATTGCAATGAGCTGTCTAACCAGAGAATGATTCCAGTTTTGTTTGGATATCCCATTATATATTGTAAACAATTTATAGTTATTCTGATAATAGTGTATGTACTATCATATATACCTTTCATAAATATTTTCTTGATCACAAAACCCATAGAAAGTATATAATTTTCATTGTACTTATTTTTGTAATTATATATTATGCATTTTTCTAATGCTTTATATTTTTTTATCAAAATTAGACTTGAATAATCAACAAATAAAATAAATTTATACTTTACACGTAAATTATTTTTAAAGTTTGAATATACATTTTACTAATCAATTGCTTGGAGTATCAGTAATGTTCAGTACAACTTCAAGAATTCATCCTCTTCTGTTTTTATTTAACGAAATAAATCTTGTATAGTAACTCACCCAGAACAATAACAGGTATAAATATATTTGTTTTTTTAATATACATATTCTTACATTTAGGTTTTATATGCATGCATATATATTGTTGGCTATATCTGACCATCGTAAATTTTCAAAATTTAACCTAATGCAAGAATAAAGTCAGTAATTGCTATAGAAAGAAATATTCAAATAAATAATATATATATATATACAAAAAAACCCAGTCAGATGCCACATGACCTAATTTAAACAAGATTTTTTTTCTCATGTGTCATTGTATCAGCCAGGAAGTGAACCTGCTAACCTGGGATAACTGCTTTTAAATCAGCCATCGCTGATCTCTCGACCACCAATGCTTGACAGATTTTGTATTATAAATGTTATATAAAGAACTTGCAAATAAACTCTTAACAATCTTTGCAGAATATTCCTAACCCCAGATGGATTTCTGCTTCTGGATTCCTCAGTGAGGTGCTAGGATATTCAAGCATTAGACTAAGAATACTGGGACAAGCCCATCACTTTATCTAATGGATAACTATTAAGTAGAAAATCTGAAATTTTAAGAGATCCATATGTCTTCCAATCCAGATATCTAACTTAAATAGCCATATGGGACTGAACTAAGTTCAAATAATCATACATTAATAGCTTTAGCAATATAAAATCACCAAATCCTTAATAAATAAAAAAATATATACAGAAATCAAGTCAGATATCACATGACCTAATTTAAACAGACCTGTATTACAAATGTTATATGAAGAGCTCACAAATAAGCTCTTAACAAGCTTTGCAGAAAAACCCTAACCCCAAACCAGATTTTTTTACTGGCTTCTTCAGTGAGGTACTAGGATATTCAATCATTAGATTAAAAATGCCAGAACAGCCCAGCACTTTATCTAATGCATAACTATTAAGTATAAAATCTGAAATTTTCAGACATCTATATGTCTTCCAATCCAGCTTTCTAATTTAAATAGCCATATGGGACTGAATTAAGTTCAGATACACCATATATTAATAGCTTTAGCATTATAATATCATCAAAGCCTTAATAGCAAAAAATAAAAATACAAAACAAATCATGTCAAGTGTCAAATGACCTAATTTAAACAAGCTTGTAAAGAGCTTGCAAATAAGCTCTTAGAATATCCCTAACTCCAGACTGTTTTCTGCCACTGGCTTCCTCAGTGAGGTGCTAGGATATTGAAGCATTAGACTAAAAATACCAGGACAAGCCCAGCACTTTATCTAAAGCATAATTATTAAGTAGAAAATCTGAAATGTTCAGACATCCCTATGTCTTCCAATCCTGCTATCTAACATAAATAGCTATATGAGACTTAACTAAGTTCAGATACACCATATATTAATCGCTTTAGCAATATAAAATTGCCAAAGCCTTAATAGCAAAAAATAAAATTACAAAAAAATCCAAGTCAGATATCACATGACCTAATTTAAACAAGCTTGTATTACAAATGTTATATAAAGAGCTCACAAATAAGTTCTTAACAAGCTTTGCACAATATCCCATATTGCTTTGCAGTCACATATGACTATTTTGGTTAGATATCTGGATTGTAAGACATATGGGTGTCTGAATATTTCAGATTTTCTACTTGATAGTTATTTATTAGATAAAGTGCTGGGCTTGTCCTGGTATTTTTAATCTAATGTGTGAATATCCTAGAACCTCACTAAGAAATCCAGTAGCAGAAACTGGTCTCAGCTTAGGGATATTCTGCAAAGCTTGTTAAGACCTTATTTGTGAGCTCTATATAACATTTGTAAAACAAGTTTATTTAAATTAAGTCATGTGACATCTGACTTGATTTCCTTGTAATTTTATTTTGTGTTACTAAGGCCTTGGCAATTTTATATTACTAAAGCTATAAATATATGATGTGTCTGAACTTAGTCCAGTTCCTTGTGGCTATTTAAGTTAGATAGTTGGATTGGAAAACATATGGATGTCTAAAAATTTTAGATTTTTTACTTAATAGTTATCAATTAGATAAAGTGCAAAGCTTGTCCTGGTGTTTTTAGTCTAATGCTTGAATATCCTAGCACTTCACTGAGAAAGCCAATAGCAGAAACTGGTCTGTGGTTAGGAATATTCTGCAAAACTTGTCAAGAGCTTATTTGTGAGATCTTTATATATCATTTGTAATTCACACTTATTTAAATTATGTCATGTGACATCTGATTTGATTTTTTGTTATATATATATTACACATGCTTTTAAGATTTTTTTTTTCACCGACATTAAGAAATTATTTTATGACAATGTTTATTTATAAAATTCATAAAGAAATAATTTAGACATTGAAAATAGCCTATATTTTATATTTATGTGATAAAATTCAATTTAAAGAAATTAAAAAATTCATCAGTTTACCACAACTGGAGGTATTTTTCTAAAAAACAAAATCTCTTAAAAGTTCTCCAATATATATAATTAACTAAAATTATATTTTCACCAAAAAATAATATAAAAAGCAGTTTTTCAATTAAGAAAATGGTTTTATTTAATTTATTTGCAAATATTTATCAATTTTAAAAAAATGTAGAATTTTTTTTACAAATAAAAGCAAGTTTTAATTATAAAATTGAGTTTTCCTCTTAATTTATTTGCAAATAACAAAAAATAATAGAATTTATATATAATAATAATACTCATCATCATCATCATAATAATAATAATAATTATTATTATTATTATTATTTAGACCTTTTTAAATGTTTATTTCATAATGAAATTTTATTTTAAATTCATAATTATTTAATCCCTGATTATTATTCCCAGGAAGATAAAAAATATCTAAAATTTGTATCTGTGTTAATTTCTACTTTTCCTATATATATATATGCACACATACACAACTATATTGTTGTGTGACGTAACAATCCTGTTATACTATACATTACTGGAATCTTATCAACAGTTCCAGAACCAATTTGTAATTGTACTTGTGTGTCTCATAAATGGAATTTTACAGCCTTTAACTTAAATAGTTGTGGGCAATATAATCATAAGTTAATCATTGATCTAATTTATGCATACAAGATCAGAATCCAACGATCTAATAAGGATATTAGTGGATGGGTGAAATCTAAACCACTTTGTTTAAGAATAGTTAGTTGTCTAAAAATAATTATAAGTTAAATAAATAAACGGTCACTGTTAAACGATATGTGTTTGGTACGATGTATATATAAAGAAATTTGAAGCATAGGAATAAAGCTATTGAACCTGGAAAGTATGATGAAAATGTTGGCTGCAGTCATTGAATGTCTGGAAATTTTCGTGTAGCAGATAAAAATTTTGCCGTTTGTTAGGTACAGATTTACAATTGATAAATCTAAATTTTCAAATAATTTTTATTTATAATCAAAGTTGTAAAAAATCATTTATATGCTCTATGTATTTAACTTTAAGCTTTATTATTGTTTATAAATATGTTTAAGTTTTTTTTCTAACTTTAAGTAATTAATGTATTTTTAAAATCTTTTATTAATGCGTTTATTATTCAATTTCTTATTGGATGCTTGGAAAACTCTTATGATTGATAAAAATATTTTACTGTTTAAAAAAATATTGACCTAGTATAAAAATTTTAATTGGCTGCTTGAGATTTTATACTTAACACAGCGAAATGTTTGTTAATGAAATGTCACAATTTCCCAATTGATTAATATTAGTTTCTCTGAAAGCTTAACTCTTGCCCTTTTTACTGCAAAAACTTCAGATAAATTATCATAATAAATGATAGTTTAAAATGACAAAAGAATATTTTTTATTAAATAATCATTTATTTATAAAGGGAAAAAAAATCACTTAAAAATGTACCATTTCCATTTTTTTTTTCTTGTAAAGTGATAAAATGTTAATTGAATTAAATATCCCTAAGAAGTTTGTATGGAAAATCAAATGAGTTATTTACTTTACACCTTTGAAACGCGCTAAATCACTTCTTATATTGTATAGATATTTTAAAAGCTTTTTAAATATTAAAATACCTTTTGAGATTTTAATGCGTCTTTTCTTGAAGGAGAAAAAATAAAAAAGTATTAATAAAAAATATATATATTACTAATATCTAATGGTTAAAATATTTATTCGAGTAAGATGTTACAATTTAACGTACTCAAAGATTACTTAATAAAAACTAAAATAGTTAAACGTTTGATATATCAACGTGAATAGTGGAAATTTAAAGTTTAATAGCTAAATTTTAAAAATTACAAATTAAAACTTTTTAAATAAATATCGTGAGTCTACTTTTTTTTAATTTTAATTTTATACTTTTTTTTTACTTCTTAATTTCACATATTTATATATACATTTCATAAATAAATCTTCGGTAGTCTAATGTATTATATGCATTGGAAAGAAATTGCACACGCGAATAAAAGATAATCTTAGGGTCAGTTGTTGCAGGAATTATATGATGTTTGGGCATCAAAGTGTTAATTCTATTCAGTTAACTAAACTGATTTCATTTTACTTTTACTAGCTATGAATTAACTAGGAATTTTAGGTTCATGAATCTGCTATTACACCTTAGTGCTAAACAAGGATAAGCGTGTGCATAAATACAACAGGTATAATGAAGACAGTTCTAAAAATTCAGTTGTTATGACACAAAAAAGCAAAACTGATTATACCTGTAACCATAAATATTACATATAGGGATAGAATATTGGTTAATACACAATATGCAAATTTTAGTCAATCTATTGCAAATTCAAATTTTAAAATTGTTAATCACTAACATAAAATAAAGATTAGTTTTTAAACACTTATTTTGCCGGGTGTGTGTTTATTATTACAATTTAGATGCAATACATGCATACAAATATGTGACAATATGTTAGCACTTTGAAATTAGACATATCATTTTAAAATATTTATATATATAATTTAGGATTCTACTTTAATTTACTTGGTAAGTATTTAAACCACTAGAACACTTGATCAATGTCTAGAGAGATGAATATGCTCTGGTAATTTATCTTTACTAGAATTGAAATTTTTTTTAATTTATATTTGCAATAGTATTCATTAAAAATCATATGTTGCTATATTTACATATATATGTTAACAGATCAATTATCATTAAGTGTCAGTTACTTTAATAATGAATTTTAAATATTACTCTTTCATCATCACATACCAAATTGACAATACTTCATCAACAAGAGTTTTTCAAAAATGTGAAGAAAAAATCCCTATTATCATCGATTAATCCAAAAATAAAGCATGCAAAATTTGAATCTTACCAAAATTAACTTTTAGTGTAATACTTCCATAGGAAATGGTGGCCATGTGATGTTTATTGGTTCCATAGAATATACAGATTCAGTAGTAATATTCTGATTGCTTTGCATAAATCTCTCTTGCAGATATATTTAGAACTTGTTTGCCAATTTTGCATTCATTTGATGAAAAAAATAGAATGAAAATAATATTAATTTAAACAAAAAACTCAAAATATCAGTATCATAGTGAGAAACCTAATACAAATAAACTGTCAACACCGATAGCTTTTTTGCTCTCAAGCTCATGAACACTTGAAAGATCTTTTATTAGCAAGTAACTTCAAAATGATTCCATGGATATTTCTGTAGTGTTTTCTTTATTTGAAAAATTATTATATTGGCTGATCAAATACAAGAATACTACATTTAGGCAAGTATTAATTGAGACAAAATCACAGAAGATTTGAAAATAATTCCAGAATTAAAATATTTTAGTTATGAAATCAATGATGAGCCAATTGTTAATTCTGCAGAATTATTCAAAGTAAATTTTTTGTGCAGTTCTGAATACAGAAAAAAATAATAATTGAAAAATCATATGCATTTATTTGAATTTTGAGGGAAATTTTAACAAATAGAAAAAGTTATATAAAGCATGTGGCACAGTGATTTTCTAAATATGACAGATTTATATGTCAATACATTGGTGATGAAGTTAAAGTTATAAAAATTATTTTTTCATTACAATATTATGGAAAGCCTTTTAAAATGTTTCAATTTCTAATAAAAAATGAAGGAGCTATGAATTTTTCTAATCTTTTCATTATTCCTTAAATATATTTAGCCATTACCAGTGCCTGTTACTTTTAAAGAAAGAATATTTTCTATTTTAAAATTAATAAAAAAATTACTTAAGTTCAACTATGATCCAAGATAGACTAAAAAGTTTAACATCTGTTCCATTAAAAATCAAGCATGGCAGCTAAATTTTGATTCAATTTTAGAAGACTTCTCCCAAAAAAATTAGAAAAAAATTTAAATACTGTTTTATACTCTTTCAATATAAATTATATATATATATTATAAGGGATGAAAAATCCATTCTTTCTTATTGAAGTGCCAGTATAGTTTTAAAAAATATCTTTGATTTAGTTTTTACTTAAGGATTTGTAAATAGGTTGTTATTGTTAATTATTTTTATTGTTATTTAGTTCATGTTTATTTATTTATTGTGATAAGTGCTTTGTTTTATTATGGTGAGATTTTAATAGCAATGAATATATATATAGGTTTGTGAGTGTGTAGGTATAAAAAAAAATATTAACAGTAGCATTTAAATTGCTAGTTATAATTAGATTGTATTTTTTTTTTTGGAAAATTATAAAAGATGTAATGATATTATTCTGGTTGTTTATTTATTTATTTTGTAGATCATAAAAATAAATTTTTCTATATTTTTTTATTGACATTATTTTTATTTTGTTATTTAAAAAAATATTTTAAAATCAACAATCAACAGTGTTAAGATTTTTCAATCAGCACGTGAGTTATAACAATCCAAAAAAAATTATGGAAACCCAGGACAGAATCGCCTTTATGGATTTATTAATAAAACAGAGGAAGAAAGAAGTCATAGCTTTATTTTGTTTATTCCCAAATTCTTTTTTTGGATCTTAATATAATAATTCCTGGACAAGGATAACATCAAAAATGTTTGGCTAAAGTGAACTTAACTACCCAGGGGTTTTTGAACCCTTTTGTGCCTGTCTTATTTCATTATTAAAGTCCAGTAAAATATACAGCCTGAAATCAAACCTGCTTTGCAAACAAATTTTAAAAAAATAGCTATATATATTCAACTTTAAGTTTCTTTAATGATCCTAAGTAATAGTCAAGTTTAATTATTTCTATAATTGAATATATAGAAAATGACCACAATCACTCCAACAATGGAAAAATCTACAAATTCATTAATAATATGTATACTTATTTTAAAGCTATTCTGATCTAGTCTGGAATGGATAAAAGAAAAGAAAAAACACCTGAAATAATTAGTGGACTGGAAAGTGAAGAGACATTAAAAGAAATTAAATAGTAATTAACATTTGTCTTTTTTTTTGTTTTGTTTTATATGTCTATTATTTTTTATAACATTTTAAAATATCTCTTTAGAAAAGTGTATAGAATTGTGATATTTAAAACTAACCTATAAGTTTCTTTTTGGATGTTAAAACTTATTAATGATAAAGAAAATCAATTTTTAATATATATATATTTATTTATTTATTTATTTATTTATTTTTTAAAAAATTTTATCTTAAATTGCTTGAATATATTGTTAAATACTATGGTAAAATAATGATGGTAGTAATATATATATATATATTTAATATGGTATTTGATTCATATTTTACATATATATATATATATTGTACATTTGCGCAACAAAACATAGAACTTCAATAGATCATCCTAAGGCCAACCAGGTTTACGGTGGTGGAAGCCACGGCTCTGGTCTAACCCTAGTTCCTCTACCATTGCTCAGACTTACAACCTTACAAATGACACAGTTGAGGTCACAGCAGCGTTTTAATCCCTAACGTGCCGGCAGTATCTCAACAGTTGTACATAAGATGTGGAGCAATGGGTATTTGTATAGCACATCTATATAGGTATCATGTGGCACATTTATCATTATAAATTATATATAAAATTTCAATAACACTGTAAAATTAATTATTAAATAAAATTGAGTCGGTGAGCAAGACTAAGACAAGAAACTATATTAAATTTTAAATCAATTTAATAATATTTAATGCAAACAATTATTTAAAATTATAATAAATAAACAAAGGTTTAATTTCACACGCAGGTGAATAAGGGATACTACAGCTTAAAAGGGTTCACACGTAAGTGATGCTGTTTGGGTAATAATTTTGGATGTACATACTTAACTGGTTTGGTTTACATATATATAAGTCATTCATTTAAGATTGAATTTAACTTTCTTTACAATTAATAATGTTTTGGAGGTTTTGCATTTCCGTTCTATATATATATATATATGTGTAGCCTTATATCACACGCAGGTGATAATAATACGTAAATTACAATCATTTATTTGGCTTATACACATATATTTCAACCACTCGCAGGTGATAAAATAATATTACAGTCAAATTGCACATGAGCTTAGTATAAATTTTAATGTAGAACGATTTGACTTTGCTCATGGTTATTTATTTTCTATGCCAGGTTTATGCTATAAGGATTTAGATTTGCATATTAGTAAAAGTGATAATTAATTTAGAAAAGAACATAAATTAATCTAATTTACTTAGCGCGAATATTTCAATATATTCTCTACACAGTAAAATACTATTTAGATTGGATTCTGCATCAGATCAATGCTGATTTAATTATTTAAATGGCGGGTTGAACTGACTAACGGAAGTTATATTTCAGATACTAGTGCGTATAGAAAAACATATAACTTTTAAGTCTTATTGCGTCTCATATGTTCCTTACTCATGGAATTTTTACCAAGTAACAGTTCCCGAGGACTGATTCTCATTGCTGTAATGAAGGAGGCCATTTGGTTCGGCAAATTGGGCAATTTATAAGATATAGAAGTCTTATGCTCTATTTGTGTCACATGCTCCTTTTATGGACGAAGAATATGGAGACACGCTCTGAATTGAGTCTCATGCTCCATGATACGATAAGTGAGATGGGTTGGCATGTACCAGTCACCATCTAAAGTAATAATTTCCCGACTAAGGTAATGATGCAGGGCGACGGTATGCAACCATTACAGAAATACAGCAAAAAGAATATACGCCGTAGCGTTTCGTAAGGAGACATATGCACCAATGACTAATAATCATATTTAAAATTACGATGCTAAAAATCAAGTTTCTTTCATGAAACTGTCCCACATCAGTTCATATTATAGTACTTTGAAATAGTACAAATAAAGGGAATTTATGAATCCAATCTATAAAGTTAGCTATATAGGCTACAACTAATTTAGCTTAAGGAAGATTTACAGCATATGGGGAATTAAAATATAAACATATAAATTTATGCTGTAATTATATCACTTTACCTAGATATTAATTTAAAATATCAATTTAAAAAGGCAAATCTATTTTAAGGTGGTGATATGTTTGGAATAACTTTTAATTATAGACATATTATCCTTTCCAAAACAGAGCTTTTTATTTCGTATATAATTATACGTTTTATATATATATATGCGTACTTACATATATATATATGCGAGCAAATCTTTATTTAACACTCGCGAGTAGTTTAATTTAAGAATAAAGCTCGGTTTTGCAATTTTATAACATAAACAATATAACGTAACTAACAATAATAATATTGGCATAGATCAAAATTAAGAGATGCAATTTTAATAAATTCAAATAAGTGAAGTCTGATAATTGCTTATTTAAAAAGAGCAAGTTGTATAAGGTTCGCTAAAACATGTCTGATTCAGTTTTAATGCTATCTTAGAAATTAACGATTACGAATATTACCGTTAATCTATAACATACAAATTATTATAGAAATCTTAAATATTATTTAAATTATTATATAAATTAACTTCCACACTAAATGAAATGAAATAGATAGCATTTAATCATTTATTTAAATCAATACGTAATTAAATCAAACTGTATTTTGCGAGTAAACCAAAACATAAAATAATGCAATTTCACTAATAAAAGATGTGTGTGAATGCGCGTATTTTAGATCATAAAAACAATAAACATAATTCAACTAAAATACGTCAAATCATTTTATATCACCAGAATGAAATGTAAATTAGTATCAATTTATAAATTTATAATCAGGACTTAAATTTAAATCAGTTATCATTAGTTTTATCACAATCATAATTAGTTTTATAATCATAACCAGGTTTACACTCCTATCATATTTATAATCAGGCAAGACTCTAGGGTTTAATTACAGTTATTAATTATTATACTTTTAGGTGAGTTTTAGATTAAAGTTATCAAATAAAATACGTATTTTAATATGGCCATTAGTTTGAAGTTAAGCTAGCATTTACTGAGAATTGATCGAAGGTTTTAGATGAGAAGAATATTTACCATAATTGAACTTGGTGTTTCTTTGTACTGCGGGTTTCCTTGGACAGCGAGCATGTTTTAGGTTTTCACGGTGATCTGCTTCTCTTCTTGGCTTAGATGGTTCTTTGCCTGTCAGAAGGCTAGGTTTGAAGCCTTTCTACCCCGACATTTTATTAATTTACAATTTTAATACTTCTTGGTTACTCTTTAGAAAATTTTTACTGACTTTTTTGCAAAGATGGCTGCTACCTTTTATATACTATTATCCCCCCTCCCTCTTTTCATTACTTTATTTTCCTAGAATTGTTTTCTTGGGCTGTATGTCAGTGGTCAATCACCACGGGAGCCTGCTGTTTTTAATTTTAAATAGGTCAAAAAATCGCGATTCACAGGCTATAATTTATATCTTTTCCCCATTTTATTCTAATTATACCTTTTTAATTAATGTAAATTTGCTAAGGATTAACTATATTGGCTACAGCATGTCTAGAAAACAACTCTAAGATTTGGAAAAACATTTTATTATATATGTAACCTGACCGTTCTAATTTACCGATATATGCAGAATTATATAATTTTGAAAATGCATAATTTAATAAATATGTAAAATTATGGAAAAAGAAATGTTTTGTAATCTATTAACATTTATATTCTAGCATATATGTAGTCTAAAGTTACACATACAATTAGTTTTTCATCTAGCAATTATTAATAATCTATATATGTGCGCATTTTGACTAAAGCAGTATATAAATGAATACTTTAGTACATATTAAACGATATATACACACACATATGATAGATTTAATTAGTTTCAACTTTAGATGGAATTTATTAGTATTATTATTATTAAATATACGAGGGTCGGTGGTATTTATATATGAATGAATACTGCTATATAGCACATATAGCAGGTGAAAGAGTCATGTTGAAAACTGACTGTTTCAATATATAAAACATGCTTATCAATCTAACACGAGACGAGCTGGAACTCACAAAATGTACTTAAAACCCAGTCAGGCCAGAGATTTAGGTCAGGGACCAGCCTGGATTCGAACCCACTCTCCAAGCACCAGATCAAACACTTAATGGACAACATAACAATGATGGCACACAAGAATTAATTCTTTATCCGGCCTGCTAGCAAATCGGAGAAAACAATAAGACTCATGGACTTAAACATATATATAAACAACTTAAATACTAGAGACATTCCAAAAATAAAATCTAATATATTAATTTAATGGTGGTTTTACGAATGAATAGCTATGGGCAATTAGTGAATTGGATTGATTTAATAATGAGACAGAAACTGATATATGATGAATTAAAAATGTTTTTTGACAATTTGAGATGTATTTTGAATAACATTATTGTTGGCAAATGCACGCAGGCATTTAATTTATAAAATAACATTTCTTTAGGCCATTTGAACGATAATTGATACGTTGGCAAAGAGGTTTTGTTGCTATTATTTAATAAAATCAAATATCACACTATACAACTAATCACTACATTAACTTATTAGTTATGTTCTTTTATAATCAGTTCGAGTGGCTATTTTACATGAAATCAAACCAAGTCTGGAGTGAAGCTTAATAATACGTCTAATTATAATAAATTTATATATTAAATATGGGCTTGTAAAGCATCCCAGATAGTTTTAGATCGAATGGGTTTTCAAGAATGCTTTGGTTCAATGCTGAAGATTGCATATTAAGAAGGCAGAGTTGGCTGTAGAGATTTTACTAATACACTAGGCACAAGTAAAATATAATAATAAAGTTGCTCTGCGGATGGAAGAATAGTTTTAGGGTTTTTGTGACAAACACCGGTTTACACAGTAGCCAGTCATCATGCTGCTAAAAGGGAACCTTTATTTGGTTTATAAGAAGTGGGGGCCTTATGTGCTAATCTGGCGCATAGCTCAGACTTCGCTACTGCACTACCCATAAAAGAGGAAGAAGATGGGCTGGACTTACCATGGCTCCATATTATATATGTATAAAAAACAGCACAACGAGAAAATATAAATAAATTCCACATCCGCCAAGCCGAAGTATATTATAACTTAAATATTATATATTAAAGAAACACAAGTTTATCAGATCAATAGAGCCAACTCTTCTGTAGCATGAGAAATATGATATGCTACTGATGGCAATATATATATACAAACTTTACTTTATCCTGTTCAATCCCTTTAGTTATCTATAATTAATAAGCTAAAAGGGGGGGGGAGTATATTTAAAGAACCTACAAATACTTTAATAAGAGGAATATACTTATAATTACACTCCAGGCTAGTTTAACTCCTGGTAATATAAATTAAAGGTTGCGAATTTGGATTTATAAGCCACATTTCATATTTATATTAATTAATTTACTAAATGACAAAATAATAACGAGCACAAAGGGTCACTATTATTTAGAAATAGGGATTCGAGACAGCATGCAAAATGACATTTTAACAACTAATAATTCGAAGATTTTAAATTATATTTTTTAAAAAAACATATTTTGTAATTAAATGCACGCCTTTATTTAAAATAAACAAAAGAAAAGTAAATATACTGCAGTGATTAAATTATATAGCAAAATATTGAATTATTAAAAAGAAATTAGCAAAAGTATTACATTTTATATACTTCAAATATTATTTAGAAAATAATTTAGAAAGAGTTTACAATATTGAATTAATAAAGAAATTAGCAAAAGTATTTCATTTTATAGAATTTAGATATTATTTAGAAAACAATTTAGAAAGAAGTTACAATAAGATGGTTATTTGGTTAGCTAACCTGTATTTTGAAGAAATAATGATTGTTTTTTAAATTCACACAGAGCTCTGTGATTTTGATATTAAAACAGTTCTCCTGTAGTTAGACTGAAGATATTTAAACTGGAACAATGGTGGGTTCTTTGGCAGCTTGTAGCATCTTCAATTTAGTTGGGAGACGATTTTAAAAAGTGTTGGAACAAAGGCAAGTTCTTTTTAGCAGCTTATGGCATCTTTTATTTGGTATAAGCTTGTTGATTGTTGCTTTGGCATTGGATGGATTGAACTTTGGCATTCCATCACAGGAATGGCAGCAAAAGTTTGCCTGACTTTAGCCAGACATGGTAAAATTAAACAATTTATAACTTCTGATATTAACAGCTCTTCAAAAGCAAGATGGAGTATATCTTCCTGCTTAAAATAAGGCCTATTTATATATTTTCACTAAACCTTAACACCTTTTTGGAATTTTATTTGCCTTGGGACCAATTGACTTTTAATTAAAACAAAATCATATAATCTAATTTTTACTACTGATAAAGTCTCTGAGGTGTTATATTTAATTTACTTAAAAAATTATTAAAATATATAAATTATATAATTTGATTCAGTTTCATTAATTAAATTCCTTTTTAGGTGTTATAAAATGTTAAAGCTTAGCAGAAGGAACGGTATTCTGATTTAATGATAAAGTCTTTTGTTGAAACCAAAATCAATCAGTAAACAGATTTTACATTTACCCGGGTGTGGTCACTAGTTGATTTTTTGTTTACACAAAATTCTCATTTTTAATTATAAATGGATTTTTATTTTACTGAAATAAATAACTTTTAACATATTTGTTTTTACAAAATTATTTGTTTAAAAACCAAATTTAAAGAAAATACTTTAGTTTCAGTTATATATGTAAAACATTAAATCAGAAAACTGTTAAATATAATTTTAAAAAAATGTTTTACATTATTTTTATTTAAACTTAAATATATATATATATCATTCCAATGTTTAACTTATCCATCCACATACGAATATAATAGCGAATATAATTAAAAATTGACTGAAAATTAATAAAACATTTTATAATAAATTATGAGCATTTCTACACTAAAATTTTATCAAACCTGTCTAATTAGAGTGTGTTTTTCATGTGTAAATGGATGATGCCATTCAAGCAGCCATTGTAGCAAAGTTTTCCCACTCGACTTATATATAACATTTTTACCCTTAAGATAGGTTCGAAACTAGTTCAGATGAGTAGGTTATTAGGCTGATGGTGAAACAGAAAGAGATTGGAAGGTTTATGTTTCATATCAGTAAACTTGTAAAAAAAAAAGAAATGACTTTACTTATATAAACACGGAGCTAAATTATGGCTTCTTTCAAAATATGAACTCATGACCTAATCCTATGCTAAACTTATGGTACTATATCATACTAGATTACACTATATAATACATTTAATGCTTCTAACAATTAATAATACATACAATGAAATCATCAGTTATTAGTTAATATTTTAAACTTAAACAGATCTATACCCAAACGAGTATACATCTTTGTCAAAATAATGGATATGTTTAAAATATAATGTGTGTAATAAATATATAAAAGGGTATATAGATAAGATACATGGGTAAAATATAAAGTGTATAATATATAAAGTGTATATAGATAAAATATATGGATCGAATATAAAGTGTATAATATATAAAGTGTATAGATAAGATGTAAAGTGTATAATATATATATATATAAAGGGTATACAAAAATATCAAATCACTCACACACAAAAAAAAACTAACAATTTAAATAGGATCTGGGGGTTGCTTAGAAAGTAACTCCATGCCAGGGTTGAAACAACATCCCAATAGATCATCATCATCAGTTGTCCAACTGTCTTCATATTTTTCTTTCAACCTCACAGGAGGTCGCTTAGGGTGCATTGCCAAACTTCATGCAAATTTGCTGCCTTCATATGGTATCTCATTATGCAGCTCAAGATCCTTTTCTTCAAACTTGGGTTCCTGTTCTGCTACAGATAACTTACTAGTATTTTCTATAGGAGTTTCTTGGCATGGGGGGTCTAGATGCTCTGTCTTATTTGTGTCAACCACGTTTATTATTGCTTGTGTACATTTTTACATTATTTTCCTTTTCATTGGTATTTTCTTTAGTAAGTGCTTTTTCACATTCCTTGCTTTGACTTTGTGTCACTTGGGATTCATTCTTTTTAAATCCAATTTGTTCTTCATATAGGGAAAATGTGCTATTTTCATACTCGATCTGATACTTATGCTGGTTTAAAAAGTCATTTTCTTTGATTATGGTACTTTGCTGATCGACTTTGTCTTCCCCCTCTCTAAAATCATTTTCAGTATCATCTTCAGTCTGGCCAATAACTTGCACTATCTCATGTCTATTAAGTCTTTTATCTTGGTAATCACTAGCAAAGTTGCTTTCCTTACTTTACTTTTCTCTCTCTTCTTTCATTTCTGCTACATCTCTCAATTCTGGAATACATGCTATGATAATGTTTTCTTCTTTGTTGGCTACTTGACTTCTTTGTAGCAGGTTTTCTTTTATTTCATATATTTCCTCTCTGATCTCCCTTTGGGATTCTTCACACTCTTGAAATTTGCTGTTAAATTCTTCCCCCACTTTAAAGACCATTTCTTTCAAACTCTTTTCTTGACATTCTACTTGTTCAACTAAAGCCTTAACTTCTTTAATCACAACAAATTTCTTACTATTTTCTTCCTGGTTTTTATGTAACATTTTTTTAAATTCTCCCCTAATTTTTTCAGATTTCTGCTGGCAGCTGGTTGACAATTCCTGTAGACCTTGGCACAACATTTCTTCCAGCCTTTTATCTCTGTCTGCCATCTCTTGTCTAATATCTCTGCTAAGGGTTTCAAATCTTTGTGACATTTTCTGATCCCTTTCCTCCATTTTCCTATCCCTTTCCTCCATTTTCTGATCCCTTTTCTCTGCATCCTGTCTAAGCTGTCTCAGCAACCAATTCAAATCCCAGCCTTCCTGTTTAATCTCCTTTATCGGTATCTGTTCTGATATTTCTGTAACTAAATTCTCTTGCATAGCTACATTTTTCTGTGCACCCTCATCTCTATCCTGGCTCATACCATTTTCCCTTTCTATTTCTTCTGTACTGCTGCTGTGCTCATTAATCTCTCTTCCTGTTCTCAACATGATACCTCCACCTTTCATCTCCTTTCCTACTTCTATCTCTTCTCCACTGCTAATTACTTCTGTTTCTTTGTTCATTCTGTATACTATATATTTCTTTCAAAGTTATTATTATTACACCTAATAAATATTTGATTTTTAAAACTTTTATACCATTAATATGGCTGTTTGCTGCTCTCCCCTTCAAGAATGACTCGTTCACTTCCATCCCAACTCTATGCCTAACTCACTAATATATCTGTAAGCCTACACCATTTGATGTCCGTCCAACATATAACAATCAAGTAAAAAAAATTTTATCTCCCTACTTTTTATTTTATTTATTTAATAAAGTATACAAAACCTTTTTTACTTAAAAAAATCCCTTCTTTTTTTTTGTAGCTTTAATAAAGCATACGAAATTTTAAAAAATCTTTTTTATATATATCTAAAGTATAACACATATTTTAATATTAAAAATGACTTAATAAAAACTTAACTCACCCCCGGTCTCTTCCAGCTGTTTTTTTATATATATACATACTTAAATAGCTCATATTTATGACCTAATTTTGTTTACCCGTCTGCACCAATTTCAAACTTTTTAACTTTTGGTTAATTTGACGTTACTTTTATATATATATATTTCTTACTCATTCTAAACCACTCCAATTTAGAAACTACTTTGATAAAAACAACAAGACCCCCTTTTTTTAATCTAAAATTTCTTTTCTCTGCTCCCTAATGACAAATTTATAAGAGGATGACTTATAACTTGATCAATCATCCTCAGGCGCCAGTCACTAGTGAACAGGAAAGACACAAAATAAATTTAATAATTTTTTTGCTATATACACACAAAAGTCCATAACTCAGGGTATGTAGGTGTTTCTATCGAAGCCCCACATTGGGTGCCAAATGTGGAAAAAAACCCTATGTGCCACAAAACATGCTTATCCAGCTAAAACGAGCTGGAACTCACAAATTGTACTTCAAACCCAGTCAAGCCAGAGATTTAGGTCAGGGACCAGCCTGGATTCGAACCCACTCTCCAAGCACCAGATCAAACACCTAATGGACAACATATCAATGATGGCACACAAGAATTAATTCTTTATCCAGCCCACTAGCAAATCGGAGAAAACAATAAGCCTCATGGACTTAAACATATATATAAACAACTTAAATACTAGAGACATTCCAAAAATAAAATCTAATATATTAATTTAATGGTGTTTTTATGAATGAATAGCTATGGGCAATTAGTGAATTGGATTGATTTAATAATGAGACAGAAACTGATATATGAGGAATTAAAAATGTTTATTGACAATTTGAGATGTATTTTGAATAACATTATTGTTGGCAAATGCACGCAGGCATTTAATTTATAAAATAACATTTCTTTAGGCCATTTGAACAATAATTGATATGTTGGCAAATAGGTTTTGTTGCTATTATTTAATGGAATCAAATATCACGCTATACAACTAATCACTACATTAACTTATTAGTTATGTCCTTTTATAATCAGTTCGAGTGGCTATTTTGCATGAAATCAAACCAAGTCTGGAGTGAAGCTTAATAATATGTCTAATTATAATAAATTTATATATTAAATATGGGCTTGTAAAGCATCCCAGATAACTTTAGATTGAATGGGTTTTCAAGAATGCTTTGGTTTAATGCCGAAGATTGCATATTAAGGAGGCAGATTTGTCTGTAGAGATTTTACTAATATGCTAGGCACAAGTAAAATAAAATAATAAAGTTGTTCTGCAGATGGAAGAATAGTTTTAGGGGTTTTGTGACAAACACCGGTTTACCCAATAACTGGTCATCATGCTGCTAAAAGGGAACCTTTATTTGGTTCATAAGAAGTGGAGGACTTACATGCTAATCTGGCCCATAGCTCAGACTTCACTACTGCACTACCCATAAAAGAGGAAGAAGATGGGCTGGACTTACCATGGCTCCATCTTATATATGTATAAAAAACAGCACAATGAGAAAATATAAATAAATTCCACATTCGCCAAGCCAAAGTATATTATACCAAATATTATATATTAAAGAAACACTAGTTTATCAGATCAATAGAGCCAACTCTTCTGTAGCATGAAAAATACGATATGCTACTGACGGGAATATATATATATTGTAACGATCCAGAGAATGGCTTAATGTAAACTGCACTACAGGGCGCCATCTAGGCATTTGAACCTAGAAAAATTTATAAAGTAGGCAGATACGTAAGTCAAAAAAAAAAAATTTTTTTTATTTTGATTCCGGTCGTTAGCCCATGTCACTAGCTCAGGGAGTAGCAGAGATTTAATAATATCATATCTTATCTAATTAGATTTCAACATTAAAAAATAAATAAAATAAGCCACTGCCAGTAATTAGCATACAAACATTTATTTATGCACATATATATAAGATTTAAAATTATTTTAGTATTAGTTTACATTTTAACATTTAACATTATTTTTAACTTTGATTTTTGACTTTAATTTACATTTAATTACTATTATATTCTAATTTTACATTTTAATTAAGTTCGCACAGATAAATTTAGGAAAGCTTGTTTATAATGTTGAATATAGATCGGTTACATAGATTTCACGGTCAAAAACATTTCAAAGTAAACATAAATGATCAAAATACAAAATTATTGATTACTGACAATTGCAGAGGGAAATTTATATGTAACCGAATAGTATTCACCATAAGATACTTGCATTGTCACCAATAACTTAAAAGACATCCGAATAAATACATTTTAGATACTCACCGTAAGGTATCATTATTTATCAAATGTCTATATATTTTGATCAAATATGAAAACCCAAAACATACTTAACCGATAACCAATCCATGCCAGCGTCTATAAACAACTTAAATTTAATGCATTTTTATTTAGGGTCAAGTATGAATAGACCACATAGATTTGCATTTGAAAATAAAATATTCTATCCCTATTTAACCTTAGGCTAAAATTCACAGTCAAACTGGCATCAATTCATCTGATACATCGATGTATTCAATGTAATACGGAATACAGCAGCACCAAAAAGATTAAGAGAAGATATTGACTTTCATTAGATAGGAATATTATTTCTATCCAACGAGAAGAACAATAAAAAAAAAACTCCATAGAAAGGAACTGCACTCTGCGTCTTATAATTCCTTCCATAGGCAAAATGGGAGAGTGCGGCGTATGAAGCGATTCTACAAGTAGCAAATCTCCAAGTACATCTACTAACTACATCAATATATCCAATCCATTGACCCAATCTAACAATGACACAAATAACCTAAGATTACCCTCCCCTAATATAACTTTACAAATCTATACAGCCATTCACGCCCGACTTAAGTTTAACATTTATATAATTAATTTAACGAAAAACAAAAAAAGTCATGATAAAAACTTAAAGAATAAAAAAATAAATAAATGGAAATGATTTTACATAAATAAGGAAAAAAATACATCAAATAACACTATTAATAAAGAATTTAGTTTGGTCAGATAGGATTCTATTGCATTATTTACTAAAAAGTTTTAAAATTTAGAGTTCTTATTGTTTCAAGTGAATATAAAGTTCTTACAATTTTTAAAACGTCCAACTTTATCCGTTGCTTGCCATAAACGTAAATTCCCACGACGTCCTAAAGAGGTTAATATTCTGAAGGCCGATTTATTTATCCATCCGGAGATGCATTCTTTTATATATATCATTATATTCCAGTTGTAGCTTCTTAACTAAATCATTATTTTCTCTGAGGCCAGATATAGTAATTAGTATTTTATTGATTTCAATAATTCTATTTTTCATTTGGTTTTGTGTTAACATATTATTTGTGTTATTACGGCATTAGGCTTGAGATATTTTTTTTCATTTTATTCCATGCAATACATGGAGGTAGCTTTGATTGGCTTGTATAGTAGTTTGATACTATCAAAATGTTAGACCTTTGATCAACTGTAAAGTTTATCTGACTCATAATGTTCTTTTTAATAGAAAAGACATAGGCCTTATTTTTTATTGCATCATAATTTTTTATCTCCAATAGTATTCTTAGGTGATCAGAAAAGCCTACTAGAGAAGTTTCAATGAATGAGTCTTTCACTTTACCATTTGACACAAAGAACAAATCTATTAGTGACATATACCTGCTGTTAAAAAATGTGTAGGCATCCTTACCATATTTCATTTCCAATGGATATACTGCAAGAGCTTCTAGTTTGTTTTCCAGACTTTTAGGAATATCCCAGTAGGAGCAATTGAAGTCACCTCCAACCACAACAATGCCCAGCTTCTGCATTAACTTATGTTGTATACCATGAATTAGCTTAGGAATATCTTTACCTTTACTAATCGAGTATACTGCAATTAGATAATAAAGCCTATCACAAAAGGTAAAGGAAATCACTATAAAATTTATTTGTAACATGATTATTTGTATGTTTCTTATATTTGATCTCATATTTATTAGTAATGCAACTCCCTGTGCTGATTTTGTATTCATTCTGTACAGAAACACATTTGCCTTTGCAAGTCTTTCAGTAATCCAAATTGGTGTGTTGCTACTAATCTTTGTTTCTGATAAGATTATAATGTCATATTTTTGGGAAGCAACGTAGTCTATAATTTTAATCACTTTATCACCTGCATTCATTCCTCTAACATTCATAGATATTATATTTAGTGAATTCTTCATATCTTGATAATTTAATAATCATTTTATTAGCATATTACACCCCACATCCTCATCTTTTCCCTTAGTTTTTAATTCATCATCTTTCTTATCATAGGAGTCATTGTTTAATTCTGCCAAATTAATATTCAACATTATTTGATTATCACCATTATTATCTTTTGTAACTTTATTAATCTTTTGATGTGTATTTCTTTTGAGTGTTTTGATACTATCCTCATTACCATTTATTTGCTTGTTGCTAAGTTCTTCTGTTTTGATACTATCTTCATTATCATTTACTTGTTGGTTGATAAGTTCTACCGATTGTATTATCATAACCCTGTCTTCGTTTTCATTTTCCATTTGCGAGTCTGTGTTATTCTCATCAAATGAATCTATAAGACTATCAATACCTGTGACATTTCCAACCTGCAATAGATCATTTTGGCCTGGTAACAATTCAACTTCATCTAATATGTCCATATTTTTTAATTTATCAATTTCTTCTTCATACAATAAATGCTCGTCTCCTGTGTTACTAACTATATTAGCCCATGTCTTAATTGATGATGATACATTACATAGGTGATTTAATCGGTCAAATTTGTTACACTTCATGCAGTTAGCAGTGTTACAGCCTGCTGCAATATGCCCCACTCGATTACATTTAAAACACAATGGTGATCTACCCTTTATTATTATGGAAATGGGCATTTGATCTTTTGTTATTTTATGTGGTATCTGTTCTTTCGTTACCCCTTTCTTTAATTTAAGTACTACTGTCCATGAGTTTGACGGAATTTGGAAGGCTGTGCCCAGTGTCATTTCTCTTTCCAAATTTATTATCTCAGCATAATCCAATAGTTGGATTTTAAAAAATTCAACATTGAAACTTGGAGGTGTATGCAGTATTTTTCCATAGACCAATGGATTGGGATCTTTTGTAACGTAGTAAATTTTTTTATTTTGAATTTGCTCAATTATGTTTTCAGCTTTATCTTTTTGTTCTTTATTGAAATATTCAATCGAAACGAACCCTCTAGCGGGAAAAAAAGAAGTATATTTGACCATGTTAATGAGTTCATGAGAATATAGAGCCTTTAAGTATTCATCGATATCTGGTTTATCAAGTATATGTTCCCCTGTTATTATATTAGTTTGAATAATTAAGCTAAAAATTGATGTACTTGGTGACATACACTTTACAAATATCTTTTTCCAGTATTCATTTAATTTCACGAAAGATTTTGTTGTAAGTTTCTTGCTACTTATATTATCAGCATAGTTATCATTAACATCAATAAATTGAGTTTTATTCACCGAGTTTATTTGATTATCTACTACATCTCCCTTTTTAATTAATTTTGATCTCAATCCAGCTTGTTTTATTGCATCAGATTGTAAGCTCAAAACTTCACTTGAGTCAAAATTATTATCGCTATCCATTTTCCTTTTTTTATTATTATTTAGTATTACGCACTCTGGATTTTCTAGGCCAACGTTACTACTTAGGCTTTTTTCCGTTTTTTTGCTAATAATTGCTTTTTCCGTAAGTGCTATATTGTTTTCTTGATTTATTGATTTATTTGTATGTTCTTTTAAATTTATACTATCACTATTATTATCATTTTCTTCTCTACGTTTATTTAAAGAAGTATCACTATTATATTTCCTTAATTTACTTTCTTTTCTCAGAGACTTAAATGCCATTTTCTCATTATGATTTTTATTTTCCTCCAGATTATTAGTATCTAAGACTTTAAATTTATCTTTAACTTCACAAATACTTACTTTGGTATTCTCGTTCTTTTTATTCTTTCGCCCCATTTTAATTTTTTATTTTAAACAATCGTTCCCGTAAATCAAGCAGGAAAGATACTTGCACTACCAGCCATTTTATTTACTATTACATTTGGCACTACCAATTGGAGTAATTGTATTTTCTATTACATTTTTATTACATTTAAGACGAATGTATCTTTTCATATGTAGTTAAGGCATACGATTGTATTATATTAATTTTATCGTAGCTGCGTAGCAGCAGCATACGTACTATTACATTCGCCTTCCAATGACTTGCTATGTCATTTCTTCATTCATTGCATATACGTATACCATTACAATATATTGTTTAAATTATACTATTCAATTTCTTTTTTTAATTAAAAAATACAGCTTTATTTATAATAGTTGGAGCATATTTTAAAAAGTCCTGAAAGAAATGGCCAATTGGACTTTACACTAACTAAACCTAGCCTTGCTTTCAATTTATAGATAAACTAACCAAACTCTAGTTATTTCTATGTAGAGAATACAATAAAAATGGAAAACAGTTATAATCTTCATCATTTAATATTTGGCGGCTTGGTGAATAATGCCTTCTTTAATACTTTTAAGGACTGTTGGAAGTATGTGTTATTTGCAGTAAGTTGTTACACTTTATATATAGAGTGAAAAAACTACATGATTGGAAGTTAGACGATTGTTCTAAATTATAAAAATAAAAAAACTAAACATTTTTAATTTTCAACTATGCTATTTTTGATTAAAAGTGAAGGAACCTAAGTGCCTTTTCGTAATTAAATAAATTTCTATTTTTACTTTCTTTTTCTTTTCTTTTTTTATTAAATAAAATCGTTTTCATTATTCATCTAAATTAAATGATTTCAAGTAAACTTTTCCTTTTCACTTAAAACAATCTAGTCTTTAAATTAGAGTTGAAAAGACAAAACAGGCTACAAAAGTTATTTAAATGATTTAAATATAAAAGTTCTCATAAATTTCGTTTTCCCAAGTTTTTACTCATAAATTCTCCAGATAGCTATAAAATTTTCAAATAAGAAAATAATTTATCAGATGCTGAGTTTGAACCATAATCAAGATCTAAACATCCAATATTGACCAGAAAATGAATATCTGTCTTATTATAAAAACAAAATAACTAATATTCATACAAAGGAACATAAAAATCAATATTCGTGGACAAATGCTTAAAAGGTTTTTGTTTTATAGTATTATTTAAAGCTGCTTATTTCTATAATATGCGTGTATATATAATATTTATAAAATAATGGTTTTTATGAGCAAACCATAATAATTTCTTAAAATCAATTTTTCTATATATATTTAATAATTTTGCATATAATGCCTTTTTTTATAAATGTTATTACTACATTAACATTGATATGAGATGGAATTATTTGAAGTTTATTAATATGTCTCTGGAAAGACTGACTTATAAATAATTAGTATGGTATGCGCATTTAAAAATTATATTTTCATAAGTATTATTATCTATAAAATAAAATTAACATTAATATAAATTTTTATCTGCATTGCGGTTGGTTAAATAGAGGCTTTGCTTAAACCACCGTTAAAATATTTCATTTCTATAAAATATAAAACTTTGATCTACTGCTCATATAAAAACTTGAAAATCAGACAAAAGTGAATTCATTGAGAATTTTTTTTTTCTATCTAGTAAATTATATTGATAAAAGCGGAAGTTATTTGCAAGTTTATTAATATGACTCCAGAAAGTCTGACTTGTAAAGAATTATTTTGGTGTTTACACTTTAAAATGATTACTTTACAAATATTATTATATATTTTCAACAATCTATATTTAATAGGTATTGCTTATTTAGAAGTTGTTAAAATTACTATAATATATTGTTAGATACGGGATTGTATGAAGTTATATGGAAGTAATGAAATGCTAATAAACACCGCAGTGTTAACTGAATGTATATACATAAATGCTAAAATAACTATGAAATTAGCATATGCAAAAAAGTGCTGAGATTATTATATGAATGTTAATCATCAATACTTTGAGATATTTGGTACTATGAGAATACTGCTGTCAATAAAGTAATTCCTATCATCATAAAACATATAAAATAATATGAGTAAACTTTAAAGATGGCGTTTATTACCTTAGTAATATCTAAATAATTCTGAAGAGAATTATATATATAATCACACACATATATCATTTTAGTCGAGAGCTAGCTTTGAACAATATAATCTAGTCTAAAATTAAATAACTTCACTGGAATGATTTTAAATAATAATTAACAAATTTATTCATTATTTAGAAATAATAAAAAAACTGAAAGATTCAATAAATACACTACAATGTAAATAAATCATTCTGATTTTGACTATTCACAAATATCAGAAAATATTTCCATAGATTAAAAAAGCAAAGATCTAAATCTTTATCACTATTTATATTATAGTTTACAAAAATAAAAGAGTTTAAATAAACACATATATGTAAGTGCATGTATTCATATCTGATAATGTAAAAAACAAGCCAATATTAGCCTACTTTGAAAATATAAATAATTAAATGTTAAATGAATATTATGATGTGCATACACATATACATATTCTAATATAAAAATAGTATTTTAATTCTTAATATTTTTTTGCTTTTAAAAGTATTTTTAATATCTTATACTGATTCAATTTAAAATTTGGAGTTTCATCAGTTATTTTTAAAAAAATCACATTTGGTAATTGCAAACTAAAACCAATTTTTTTTATGAATGACAGACAAAATTTAGAAAATATATATCTAGATATTCTATTCTCTGCAAGCTTTTTAATTTTCCTGGGATATTCATAGGTAGGTCACTTTTTATTTCCTTGATGAACAATTTACTTCAATTTACTTCAAAAATAGTTTACTTTTAAGACAAATTAGTAATGAATAGATTAAATTGTCTTTTTTTTTTTTTGAACAATAACAGAAATATTTTTTTTGTTAATACCAGAGTTAGTGTGTGAAATAATATATATATATAAACTTTTTACCAAGATAATTACAACTCGTCTACAGAGAACTTTGGATTTCCACCAACCAAGAGAACAAGCTGGATTTAAAAGTGGTTTTAGTACAATAGATCATATCCAGGTATTGAGAGAAGTCATAGAAAGGACAAACGAATATGAGTTGTCATTATGTTTTGGATTTGTAGATTATAAAAAGGCATTCGATTCTATACACATTTCTTCAGTGATTAAAGCATTGGATCATCAAGGTATAGATCCAGGATATTGTCATATTTTTAAAGAATATTTATAAAAATGCAACAGCAACAATTAGATTACATAATGATACTGGAAAAATCAACATTGAGAAAGGTGTAAGACAAGGTGACTCCATATCTCCAAAACTCTTTACAGCAGTGCTGCAAGAAGTATTTTGTGGATTAAAATGGGAAACTAAAGGAGTGAAAGTAAATGGAGAGTATTTAAGTCATTTAGATTTCGCAGATGATGTAGTTATTTTTGCAAATAATGCTTCAGAGCTGCAGGAAATGTTGCAGGAGTTAGCAGATGAAAGTAGAAAAGTAGGACTAAAGATAAATGTTAAAAAGACTAAAGTAATGTTTAATCAATTTGCTCAAAATATGAAAATAAAAATTGATTATGAAGAATTAGAAGAAGTTAACAGTTAAAAATACCTTGGTCAGATTATTAATACAGATGGAAACATAATGGAGGAAATTAATCATAGAATTAAACTTGGTTGGAGTGCTTTTGGTAGAAATAACTTGATACTAAAAGGAAATATGCCTATGTGTTTGAAAAGGATGGTTTTTAACAAATGTGTTTTACCAGTTCTTACTTATGGATCTGAGACTTGGACACTTAATAGAAGAGCAATACAGAGACTTCAGACCTCTCAAAGGAGTATGGAGAGATGTATGTTGAGAGTAACAAGAAGAGATCGAAAACGCAATGTATGGGTAAGACAACAAACAGGTGTTACTGACCTTATTGAAAAAATTAAAAGATTGAAATGGAGTTGGGCTGGACATATTGCTAGAAGAGATGATAATAGATGGACAATTGAAATTTTAAACTGGATTCCAAGAGATTGTAAAAGACCCAGAAAGAGACCACATGTGAGATGGATGGATGAAATAAGAAAATGTGCAGGGGTGTTGTGGAGAAGAGAAGCTAAAGATCAGAGAAGATGGATTAAACTTGGAGAGACCTTCATCCTGCAGTGGATTGATAATGGTTGATGATGATGATGATGACTCAAATGAATCCATATGTATGCACATATAAAAATATCGGTAGCAATTATAAAGAGGCTATGTCAGTTTTTGTCTTTAATTTTATATGTATAAATCTATTGGAATCTCAAGATTAGGCTAGTTTCTCCTACAGTGTTGCCTGAATGACATGTTCTGGTTAACAGTATACAAAATAAATATTGGTAATACTTTCTCAGTTTGGCTTCCATAAAATTTAATTTCATGTATTGTAATGGTATACATGTATGCTGTCACAACACTTTCAAATAAGAGTGGAAAAGATCTATAAATAAAATCACCCTCAAATGGAAATATATAGAAAAAAATATTAATAATAATTTTATTTAAATAAAATATATATATAATGCACAAATGATAAACTATATAATTATTTAAAGTTAAAAATCTAAAAACAAGATTGATTTTAATATAAACGAATAAAAAAGCTGTTAATTAGTTAAAGTTAAAAGTTATTTTTAATCTTAGAATGGAAATGATTTTCTAAATAGCAAACAGGTCCTTGAACATTTAACCAATTGTAAGTCAGATAAGAGATCAATTAAAAAATACTAGTGATAAAATTTTGAATTCCCACTCTAAAGAAAACTGGCCACGAATGAATACATGGCCCACAGAGAAAAAATCATCATCGCTAATAAGAACAGTGCCAAGTCAGGCAAGATTGATCCTGGAATTCAATGATAAAAAATTCAAAATAATATAAAAAGAAAAAAAGAAAACTTTTGCTATATTTAGATTGCTCTGGCTTATTGTGTGTTATTTAAACATATTTTATATGTGTATTGTAAATTTCCAAATTGTAGAGGTCATGGGATAAATTACATTTCCTGTATTTGCACCAACTAAGGTGGTCTCCAGAGTGATAGTTCCCCCAAAGCAGCAAATGACAAACTTGTCTTCCTAAGAACAATATTAATATGAGATGGAAGGATCTTCTAATGTAGTTGTGCAATGCATCAAGGACTGCAAAGTCAGAATCCAAAAATTTGATACTATGAAAACTATGAACTTTTGTTTTAAATGAAATATGAATTTTAATTATATAATACAAACTTTTTCAAGTATTAATTTTAAGCTGCACTTAACTTTTAAAAGAAATCTATTATCTGACTAATTTTAAATTATTTATTATATATATATATATATGTTGGCTACTATTTTCATTCTTATTAATTTCATTTACATTAATAAATTTAAAATAGGTACAAATGACTGCATAGATTCGTAAGATTATGTTAGTTTAAGTTTGTTAATTTTAGGCTAATTATTTTGTAGTTCAATTGGTGCTGGTGAAGAGAGGTACAGATGTTTTATGTCAATGTAATCTGGGTAGGCACATTGGATACTCATTATCTTGTGCCATGTTAGCATACAGAGCATAATATTCAACTGAATGCATGGCCAAAATGGTAGCCATTGCATTGTCAATGGTTATAGATATATTTTCTATGCCATTGATTTCTTATGCTCTGGTTGGAACAGTAAGCTAGAAAAGACTGCTATTCCCATTTATATTGCATCTCTTATATATACATATTACAAATGATTTTGTTTTAAATCACCAATCACACAATGGATCATTCCTGTCTTTTAGTGAACTTTATTAATGATCATGGGCAAGATGCTCATTCCTTCCCACTATGATTTGTTATTTCTTTAATGATATCATGCTACAGATATAAATTACTGACAGCATGATTGTGTTATACTAACATTCTCATTTTGCATTTGTCACATCAATATATCAGTAAGCTAACTTTGGTTTAAACATAATATTTTAGCCTAAAATTAAAAGAAATTGGGTTAGTTATATGTGTATATAGCATATTTCTGGGAATAAGGCATGGGTCCCATGCCACCCAGAGCGTCCCCAGGTTGCGGATAGGGGCATGGCCTTCAGATATGAAGGTTAGCTGCGAATAAGCAGAGTACTGTAAATAAGCAGTCGCTGACAATGGGACAACATTCACTATCAGGAAGTGGTGAAGGAGACAGTGGCGTGTCTACTTCTATAAAGTGCCACAATTCCTATGACGGTGGATGTATAATGGCGAGTGTTGACCGCCATTAAATAAGTCAACACCCCGCTGGGTGCTGGGTCAGCAACGGCATTTCTTCCAAGTCAGCGGAAGATCACTAGAGGTGACAACGATGAGGAGGAAGCGGTAGTTGGATTTTCATTTTATGGGATTTGGCTAGTGCACTAAGCCTATTATAGAGGTTATTGCTGGGCAAAGAAGACAACGGGAAACCACTTTGTCTTATAATTCCCTTGTTTTATTATGAGTATGTCTACAGAAATCATTACGTTTGGTGTTGAGACCTTAGTTAAGAATAACTTTGGTGTCTTGCCCGGCAGGAGTGGACATGAGGCTACTCAGGTCGTCAACCTGCGAAATCCTCATAAATATAATTCATTGAGAGGGGATACACTGAGAATTGGAACGTGGAATGTTAGATCTTTGAGGAAAAGTGGGAAATTGGAGAATTTGAAAAGAGAGTTGAATTTGAATAATATTGATGTAATGGGATTAAGTGAAGTGAGGTGGGAGGGATGTGGAGAAGTAAGTAGTGGAGATGTAAAGTTGTTTTATTCAGGTGGTGATAGATCAATTAATGGAGTTGGCATTGCTGTGAGGAAGAAAATATGGAATAGTGTGGCAAAGGTTGATGGTATTAATGATAGACTGATGGTGATGAGAATAAATGCAAGTCCTAGGGATTTGGTAATTGTACAAGTTTATATGCCAACTAGTACTCATGATGATAGTGAAATTGATGAAATGTATGAGAAGATAGAAGAAAGTATTCAATGTGAAGGAAAAAATGCATGTATATTGCTATTGGGGGATTGGAATGCTGTTGTGGGGAAAGGTAGGGAAGAGAAAATTGTTGGAAATTATGGTATTGGGAAAAGAAATGAAAGGGGTAGTCGACTTGTACAATTTTGTAAAGAGAATGGGTTTGTCATTTCAAATACTTGCTTTAAAAATCATATTAGAAGATTGTATACATGGAAAGCTCCAGGTAACAAAGAACGTTATCAAATTGATTATATACTGATTCAGAATAGATATAAGAATGCTGTTAAGGGTTCACATGCTTTGCCAGGTGCTGATATAGATTCGGATCATAATTTGGTGATGGCTAAATTAAAGTTAAGTTTAAAAAGAATTAAAAGAGGGAAAAGATACACAAGATGGGACTTGGATAAATTGAGACAAATGGAAAAAGGAAAATTTGGTTTAATATGTGAGGGTGAATTTAAAAGAATTGTTCAGGATGGGAACTATATTAATGGCTCTGATGAGTGTTGGAATAGAATTAAAGAGGGATTCTTGAAAATAGCAAAAAATGAAATAGGTATTATTCGTGTGAGAAAAGCTAAAAGACCTTGGATAACTGAAGGTATGTTGGAAAAGATGGAAGTGCGGAGAAGGTGGAAGAATATAAATACTGAGGAAGGGCAAAAGGAATATAGGAAATTTAATAATGAATTAAGAAGAGAAACAGATTTAGCAAAAGAAAAGTGGTTGGAGCAAGAATGTAAAGAGATAGAAAGGTTTCAACAGATGAAAAGATATGATCTAGCATTTGATAGAATACAAAGTATTTCTTGGGAGAAAAAGACATGGGTAGCAAGTGAGATTGCGGATAAGAATGGAAGAAGGTTAACCGATAGTAATGATATATTAAAAAGATGGGAAGAATATATTCGGTATCTGTTTAGTAGAGGAAATAATTTAATTAGTTATGAACTTGAAAGTGAAGAAGATGTTGCAATGGATGATAGAGGTATGGACATACTGCCAGATGAAGTAAGAAAGGCAATTGCACAAATGAAGAATGGTAAGGCTATTGGATTTGATGCAGTACCTATAGAATTTTTGAGAGAAATGGGAGAATTTACTATGAAGGAAATAGTTGGACTTTGCAATTTGATATATAATAGTGGAGTTTGGCCTGAAGATTTTTTAAGAACTATAGTGATTCCAATTGCTAAAAAGAAGAAAGCTGTTAAATGTGAAGAGTATAGGACAATAAGTGTATTGTCTCATGTTTCTAAGGTGTTATTGAGGATTTTAACTCAAAGGATTTATGGGAAGGTTGACTATTATATTGCTGAAGAACAGTTTGGTTTTCGGAAAGGGAAAAGCACGAGAGATGCTATTGGTATTGTTAGGACAATTGCAGAAAGATATATGGAAAGAGATAAAGGAATTGGTATATGTTTTGTAGATTTAGAAAAGGCATTTGATAGAGTAAGCTGGAATAAACTGATGTCTATCTTAAGAGATAAAGGAGTATTCTGGAAAGAAAGACGATTGATATGGAATATGAATAATGGGCAAAGAATAAGAGTTAGATTTGGATGTAATGAGACGGATGAAGTGAATATAGAAAGTGGAGTTAGGCAAGGATGTAGTATGTCACCTGTTTTGTTTAATATTTATTTAGAAGATATGATAAATAATTATTTGGACTGTGGAGGAGCAAATGTTGGAGGGAGAGTAATAAAGTGTATAAGATTTGCAGATGATATGGCTCTTATTGCTGAGGAAGAAAAGGATCTTCAGAATATGTTGAATAAATTGGAAGAAGGATGTATGGCATATGGAATGAAGATTAATATTGAAAAGACTAAGTGTTTATGGATAGGGAGAGATGCAAAAAGACTGCAAATTGGAATCCATGATGACATGGTGCAGCAGGTGAAGGGATTTAGATATTTGGGTTGTTGGTTGAGTGAGGATGGAAGAAGTGAAGATGAAGTTAAAAGAAGAATAGCATTGGCAAAGGTGACATTTGTAAAAAGAAAGAAGATATTCTGTGGACCTATGGAAAGAGAATTAAGGAAAAGATTAATTAAATGTTATGTGTGGAGTGTATTAATGTATGGTTGTGAGACATGGACATTGAGTAATAGAATTAAAAAATGACTGGAAGCTTTTGAGATGTGGATATGGAGAAAAATGGAAAAAATCAGTTGGGTGAATAAAATAACAAATGAAGAAGTTTTGAAAAGAGTTAATGAGGAAAGAAGATTGATTGAAAGTATCAAAGAGAGAAAGAGAAACTGGATTGGACATATACTAAGAAAAGATTATAGTTTAATGAAAGATGTTTTGGAAGGTATGGTGAGTGGAAATAAAAAGATAGGACGGAAGAGATTGACATTATTGGATGATATACGAGATGGAAGGGGTTATGTGGAATTGAGGAAGTGGGCAAGGAAGAGAATGGAATGGAAGAATGGATGAACTGATGTAGTGACTACTCTCTGGACCTGTCTATTGGACAGACTACTATTGATGATGATAGCATATTTATGCTTACCAAAATATTAAAATTGTGTTAAATCTATTGAATGTACCCATCTGTGCATATAATGTCAATTAAATTTATTCAGTTGCTAATTTAGTTTCCCAAATTTTGTTTTAATATTTTAGCCTAAAATTAAAAGGGTTTGGGTTAGTTATATGTGTATTTTATAGCATATTTATGCTTAGCAAAATATTGAAATTGTCTTAAATCTATTGATTGTACCCATCTGTGCATATAATGTAAATTAAATTTATTCAGTTGCTAATTTAATTTCCCCAATTTTATTCTAATGTGTGTGTGCATAATAATAAAATGTTTTGTTTAATTAAAAAAAAATTTTGGGGGGAGAGGGCAGTAACTTATTTTATATATTTTTATTAATAATATTTTAAAAATCAAGAATTAGAAATTTTAAATATACAGTGTGATATTTTAAGCTCAGCTTCTCCATGAGCTAGTGACTGGGGCTTTCAGTTAGATAAAAGTTGAACCTCACTCCTATGTATCTGCCACCTTTATAAATTTGTCTATGTTTGAATAACCTAGTGGTGCCCTGCATGGTAGATAGATTTGGGAGCTTCTGTCAACCATTATAGAACAGCAAGTAGTATCTGCTACACAATATTAGTCTATGAGAACAGATCAATGGAAATGTACAAAAATTTATAAACATAGGATTAAAGTAAGTCTTCTTCTTTTTTAATTAATATAAAACAAAATTTTAATTATAATAGCAATACTTATTTTTCATTGTAGCTTTGAAAAATTACTTAACCCTTCAGTATTCCATGAATATTCTGACAGATTTCTTTGTTTTCCCTAGATTTAACCTTTCAACTTTTATTTTAATATTAAACTATTCTTATTTATCAGAATATAATAAATTTGATTTCATTCAATAGATATTTTTGTTCAGAAATTAAATAAATTTTAGAAAATCACATTTGATTTTCAGAATTATTTAGAAAATTAAATTTTAATCAAAACAAAATGCTGTCGTGTCATCAAATTTCAGGTGGAGTCAATTCAATGTGCAAAATAAATGAAATATTCTTTGTTTGATGCTTGTTTTAAAAATCTGAACAAGTTATTTTTAATAACTACTAAATCTATAAAAACTGTCATGAAAATAAAGAAATCCTTTAAAAAAATTAGCAGTAAAGTGTATATGAGGGGAGTTATTGTAAGCAATATATATGAAATCTATAAATTTATGTGTTAAAAGTTTAAAATGTTTTTTAGAATTTTTATGATATTTCTAAATATTATAACAATCTACTGAATGATCTCATTTCTAGATATCAGTGTTTCCCACAAACATAATCTCGATAGTAACAATATTCAGAAAAACATATTGAAATGCAAAATACAAATTAAACTAAAAAAGAAACCATGCAAATAGTACAATCTCTGGACAAGGCATATATGTCAATGTACTCAAAGGTCCAGTTGATTAACAAGCTTATAGTATGAAAAATAACATACTACATGCCTGTTGATCCTATATGGAATGTAAATCCTAAGAATGGGCTTGGGTTGGACTGTTATATGAATCCACATGACCTCCCAGTATATACCAACCAGGTTGCAGTTTTGGCCAGGTTGATGGTTAGACCATATTGGGCTGTGTATTCCTCAAGCACCATTTGCAAGTGCAGTATATTTTTTTGGCTGTTAAGAAAACCATGATGTCATCCACATATGCCAGAGATGTCACATTCTGTAATGTCCCTGGTATCTGGAACCTTTTGCAACTCTGATTACATTTCTCAATGAGTGGGTTAATGTAATAAATGAAAAATAATGAGCTGGGGGAGATACCTGTGATAGTGACTGTGTTGGGATGAACAATGATGAATTTTTACCATTTAGAGTAAGATGTATCTCTCTGTTTAGTAAATGGTTTGCCATCAAATATAGCACTGTCTTTGGTATATCTGTCTATTTGAGTTTGTCTATGTTGACTGAATCAAAGGCTGGAGCTATGACAATTTGTATTACCATAAAGCTGATGATTACTTTTACTTATATATATATATATATATATATATATAAGTAAAAGATATATTTATATATATATATATATATATATATATATATATATATATATTGAAATGGTCAAATATGTACATTCGCGTAACAAAACCTAGAACTTTAGTTACTCATCCCAAGGCTGACCAGAATATGGTAGTGAAACCACAGGTCTGATATAGCCCTAGTTCCTTTACTATTGCTCAGAGATTTACCACCTTATGGATGACATACCTGAGTTTACAGCAGTATTTTCCCTTATCACGTTCCGGCAGTAAAACATCAATAGAACACAAGACTGGAAGAAAGTTGACATTCTATCTAGTATAGCTATATAGATATCATGTGTCTAGTATACGATTATTAAACAATGAAATGATTTTTAACAACTAATAATAAAAAATTACTAAATGATGGAATGATTATGGGTCAGTGAGCAAGACTAAGACATGAAATGAAGTTAAATTTAAAACAAATTTAATAAAGTTAAATTTTGAAATTATAATCAAAACAAAATTACAATAGCTAGATGTTTGGTCTCACATGCAGGTGATTAAGGGATGTTTACATTAAAGATCGGGTTCACACGCAAGTGATGGTTTTAGATATCTAATTCTTTATGGCTGAGTTTTACATAGCTTAGTTTACATATATAGATGGTGTATGAAATTACTCACAGGTGATATTAAGTTTCTAGTTACAAATTATCGGGTTTCTTACATATATGTATATCACTCATAGGTGATAATTTAATATTTATGCACTCCCAGTTTATATATAGCATTTTAATCACTCATAGGTGATTGCAGTTTTTAGGTTACAAATATTTAATTTACTTAGCTATATATATGTGAATCACTCGCAGGTGATGAAACTATAATACATTTGAATTTATATTTTCATGAGCTTTAATATTATTTTATAGCTAAATGAATTTGCTCATGATTATCTATGTCTAGTTTATGCTATAATAGGATCTACATTTTCTTTATAGTTAGTGGAAGTGAATTCAAACATTTATAGAACATAATATTTTATTTAGCATGAATATTCAATGTATTCTCTATATAGTTAATATGCCTACCAAATTGGATTCGAATTCAGATCAAAGCTGAAAATAATGATTATAATGCAGGATGAACTGATTATTGGCAGCCAGACTTCAGATACTAAGGTGTATAAAAAACATATAATTCTGAGTATCTGTGCCTCATATATATGTGCCTTATTCATAGGATTTTTACCAAGTAACGGTTCCCTTTTACTGAACTCATTGCTGTGAAATAAAAAACATTTAGTCCAGATGATCAAGCAATGTATTTAAGTGGGAGTCTCATGCTCCATTTCTAAGGATGCAGAATGGGGAGGTGCAAACCCATACACCATCTGAAGAAGATAATTTCCCGAACTAAGAATACTGGTGTAGCCCTAGCACATACACCCAGTAAGGAATACAGCAACAAGTAAATATGTCATAGCGTTTCTTAAGGACACATGCGCACTGCTGACAACATTATCATATAATAAACATTAAGATGCTAAACAATAGTTTCCTTCATGAAACTACCCTGTATCAGTTCATATGATAGTATTTATAATTATACTATTAAGGAAAGCTTATGAATCCAAGTTATAAGGCTATCTATATGTGCATTTATTTCTCTAAGAAGGATTACAGCATATTAAGGGAAATTACATTATAGAATTATAGATTTATGCTGTATAGAATTATAGATTTATGCTGTATTTTATCACTTCAACTTAATATTGGTTAAATATTATATTTAAAAGCAAATCTATCTTAGAATAACTGTAAGCTTGTAATTATATCTTAATTAAGATATTTTATTCATTTCAAAACAGAGTTTTGGTTTGTGTGTCCATATACGCAAAATTACATATATATATACATGAAATTACATATATATGCATGAGAATCTAATTACATCTCACTAATGATTTAATTACTAACAAAACTCGGTTTTGAATATATATATATATATATAGCATAAACAATAACATAACTAAAATAATAAGATTTGGCATAGATTTAATTAAAAGAAATGTAAGTTTTAAAATTAGAGAAGATTTCATGTATGTGAAATCTGAAATTTGGCTTTGTTTTAAAATGAAACTTATACAACATTAGCTGAAATTTGATTGACCTAGTTTCAACAATTTTAAGTTTATAAGGTTAATGATGGTAAATATTATCATTAACTTAAAATATACAAAATAGTTTAGAACTTTAATGGTTATTTTAAAATAGATCATTTTGCATTATACGTGACAAAAATTACTTTTAATTATTCAAAATAGGATGAATACGTAACTAAATCAATTATAAAAAAATTCAGCAAGTAAACCAACAAATAAAGAAATCATATCAACAAATGAAAGGTGTTATTGATGCAAATAATAACTCAGATAAAATCATAAAGCAGTTAAATCAGTATTTATCAGTTAATGAATTATAAGAGTAAATCAGATTATAAATCAGTTTATAAATTATTAAATTGGGTCAATTATTAAATCAGTTTTCAAATCAGGCAAGATTTTAGGATTGAAACAAAATAAAAATTACATTTAAAAAATAATCTTAGTTTACATTATTATTATTATGGCCATAGATCTAGATTAAGCTAGCATTTTAAGATTAGTTGACTTTAGTTGAAAGCTTTAGAATTGATGGAGTATTTACCATTTTCTTCTCTTTTCTATGCTGGCAAGGTATTTCTTTATCGTGGAACTTCTTTAGGTGGTGACAACTGTTACTTCATCTCTTCCTGCATCAGGTAGCTTCTCATCAGAGGCAAGAAGGCAAGAATTTTAGCCCTTTACCCCAACATCATCATCATCAACAATTTTTCAAGTACTTTATTAAAATTATAATCATAGAGTGAGTGTTTTAAAGATGGCTGCAGCAGCTTATATATCAGCACACCTCTCCCTCTCCTTCATTGTATTATTTTTAGCCTCATTTTCTTAGCTTACTCGCTGTTTCTAAAATTTAGTAGGATCCTGCTGTGATTATTTTTCACTTAGGTCAATTTTAACCTCTGTGACTCACAGTAATTTATGCAATCTTTTTAATTTAAATCTAATTTTAACCTTAACTTAAAATTGGGTCAATTTTATAGCGAGAAGGATTAACTTTTCTGGCATCATTCTTACTAGAAAAACAAATCTAAAATTATGGATAAGCATTTTGTTATATGTGTAACTCGACCATTTAATTTAGCTATATATGCAGAATTATATAATTTCAAATATTATTAATTTAATGAATATTTTAAAATAAAGAAATTTTAATGTCTTAAATTCTGTTAACATTATTCTTCTAGCATATACGTAGTCTTAAGTTACACATACAACTCATTTTTCATTTAATTTTTATTAGAAATATATATGTGCGCATTTATAGAGGTTTATGTATATAAATGCAATTTTCTCTACATCTAAAGATATCTGCACACACATATAGTTAATGTATTTAGGTTTAAATATAGACAGGTTTTTTGTGATAATATTAGCGTGATATAGGAGAATTTGGTGGCAGTTACATAGATAGAAATACTACTATAGAATATAGTAGGTGGAACAGTTGGGTTGTAAAAGCTGACTGTTTCACTATATATATACTATATATATATATATATATATATATATATATATATATATATATATATATATATATAGATGATTAAAATAGAAAAATATAATATGGATTACTATTGATAATTTTGAAATCTTAATTATAAGTTACGGAAGACAAACAATGATTGGGGAGTGCTTTATTTTGAGTTTGAAAAGTAACAAAAACACCTGAAATATTAGCCTTATATTATTAATATCATGTTGTATGAAAATAAAATATTCAAATAAAACATTTTGGGTTGTTTTCTATTCTATCATGTCAGCCACATGATGGCACTATTTTAAGTCAATTCCTAAAAATATACCATTTCAGCAGCCTCACCCCAATCTAAGAGGCTTTTTTCTATAATAAAAATACAGAAAGAGCCCTCATGGTTTATTAGGTGATGGTCTCAGCCAAACTACGAGGCTTCTTTCTATGATAAAACACAGAAAGAGTCCCTGCTGGCTAGCTGCTCTGACTTTTTTCTATGCTAAAAGCACAGATCAATACCTTTATTGGCTGCCATAATTGGTTGTGTTATTAACTTTATCTTAATGCTAGAATGTCTATTTTCTCTATACTTTTATGTGAGAGTGTGTAGATTTTAGCCTGTCATAATTATTTGAAATTTTCATTACAAAGGTTTTTTTTCAAGTGCTCTAACCTATTGTTACATTGTAACTTTATTGACAATGTCATGAAGGTTTCATTAAGAATGAGTAATGAGTACCCCTCAAAAATTGCTTTTAAAAGTGTGGCAGAGCAGTATTTCAACGATCATGCAAAAAGTAACATTTTCACAAGAATTCGGCCATGACAAGTTACTTTTTATATATACGCACAAACAAAAACAACCCAGTGTCTGATTATTAATTACTGTCAAAAAAAACGAAAATTAGTTGGGTATTATTTGTTATATTTACTATTTAAATATTATTACTTTTTATGTCTACATACTAAAAAAAAACAACCCGGTTTCTGATTAATTACTGTCAAAACAAAGCAAATTAGTCAGGTATCATTTTTAAATTTAGTATTTAAATTACAATACTTTTTATATATACACAATAATATTAGAGAAAGAACTTTAAGAATGGTAGAAAGTATCTAATAAAAAGCTAACATTAGTTTTATATATTCATGAAAAAATATGAAACTTGTTTTTGAGAAAATTGCTAGTAAGTAACTAGATGAAGTATCACTATTCTTACAGCTTAATTATTTAATGCTTTGAAATTGAGAGTATTGTGAATAATGTGACTTCAGTGAAAATGGAACCTTCTAGAACTATGTAAAACAGTATTGCTTACTGAAAAATATGAACAGATACAAAACTTGTATTCAGTGTTTCTACACAGAACTACAATGGAATAAAATAATGCAATGATTAAGCATACCTGAGCATTCCTCTGTCCAGAAAATAATCTATTACAAAATATATATGCAAAATTTTTATAATTAGAGATTTTTTTTAAAAATCCACTAGCTTCATCCTTGGATTCTTCAATAGAATAGCAAGAATATTATGAATACGTGAACTAAACAATAAATGACTAACAAATAGTCAAACAAATCATTAACTATTTTTTGCAATTAAATAAAAGAGTTCACTTGCAAAAAAACTCATTAATTAGACTGCTTTCTTCTAATTTTAATGTCATTATATTCCCTTGATAGAAACATTATTATAAGAACATAATAATTTGGATTGTCTGAAGTATATAAAAGAATCAAATTTAGTTCAGTTACAATGTTTCTAGATAACATTTAATTTTCAAAATAATAATGCACCAAATTGTACTTCCTATAGACAAATATAGATTTGATAAACATAAAAATGATGTTGCATTTTCTCCATTACTCTCTAGCCATCTTATTTAAATATCATGGAAACTCTTCACATCATGTACAATAAATGAAAGTCAATTTTTTTTACCAAATTTCTTTGAAACAGATGGTATTCAAATATTGTATAATTTAAACTCATACAGAATGTAAACAAATTTGAATACAAGTGATGGTCTAAATGCATATTAATAAGTGATTATAGATTTTCTATTGTATTGTTCACTCTCACAAAACTAGGGACACATGGTACTCACTGTCATCAAAGTCCCCTAAAAATCTTTATACTGACTGATTTTCAAATAAAAAAAATGACTCTCTCCTTTCTTTTTTTTAAACAAAGCATATTGAATACAATCAATATTGGATATCAAACCAAAAAAAATACAACCATTTATTATTTATATTACTTTCTCTCTTATTTTTTAAACATGTACATTCGACTTACCATAACATTAAACAGGCATTCATGCAGATCAAATATGAACATCAAAGTTAAAGGTAAAATTGACTATTTTGCTATTGTAATATAATTGTCAAGGTGATAATTTAATGACTACCTAATAATATTTGGTCTGACATAATGCATGTTGTGTATAACTTCTTTAATAACTGACCTCTGAAGAGATTACCAAAACTGATTTAAACTACATCCTATATTAGTTTTTTCAATGTGTTTTATCCAATAATATACAAAAGACATTCCATCTCCAAATTTTAAACTTTCTAAACACTTACCATGCTTACAATAAAATACACTTTTGAAATAAAGTGGAGAAATATTTTGCCTTTATTTTCTATTAGTCATATTCCTATTTGTACATTTCTATGAAAAAAATATAAGCTCACTATGTATACATTATATATATTGTAATCATTTGGATGCAATATATATTATGTATATTGTAACCATTTGGCTATGTAGCTACATTAAAAATAATTAGATATTTGGTGGTATATTCCTCAGATTTAAGGTTAATTAATTAATGGGGAAAATAATATTTAATTTTCTCTTGCATATTTTTATAATAATAATGGGTCTTCAATTATCTAAATATTTTTAAGTCCCAATATAATAGTATGAAAATCCTCAAACAATAAATTTGTTAAATAATATGATTTTAATAAGGAATATTTTAATAAGTTATAAATAATTGTAGAAGGGAGATAAAACTATAAAAGAATATAAACAAGGTTTTTTTAACTCTCTCTCTCTCTCTCTCTCTCTCTCTCTCTCTCTCTCTCTCTCTCTCTCTCTCTCTCTCTCTCTCTCTCTCTCTCTCTCTCTCTCTCTCTCTCTCCAATAATTATAATTAATTAGTAGTTTTAATTTAAACTATGACAATGTACTAAGAGAAAAATAATTTTCTTTTTTTTTGTAAATTATTTAATAGATATTAATTTTAACCTTAAAAGAGAGATCAAGTTTTATTTTTAATAGTATTTTTAAAAAGAAAAAATAAGATTTTGATATTTTTGGTAAATTTTATTTTTAACTAGTCAGAGTTAATTTTTTTCCTCTTTATCTCTCTTCAATGCAAAAATCAAATCAATACAATTAAATGATTATCTTGTTTTCCTTTTGCAAGAAATTTTTTTTAATTAGAAAGTAATGTCAAGAATTTTATGATGTTAATTTGTTTTTCAATGTTTGTGATTAAGAAAAAAAATAGCTGAACAATTGAATTTGTAAAAATTAATCTAATTGGCTGTTATAAAAATTATCAGATTAGAGACACATTGTGATTGGCTTATAGGCAAAATTGATTTTGAAAATAATTAATGGGGATGTGAATAAGTCAAAAAATCCAAGTATCTGGAATGAAAAAAATATACCTTACCTAGTTGTTGAGGAGAATATTCAAGTCTTAATTTAGTTGATAAAGAATCAAAAGTCTTTACCAAGTTGTTGCATAGTATATCAAAAATCTTAACCAACATATTGCATAGAAGAGAAGTTTTAATCAAGCTTTTAGCATACTATGAATGAGATCATATAAACAGTTTCTACAATAATAACCATGTGCTAAATTCAGCTAAAAGTTAGACATCATCTTCCTCCATGTAACCTGCCTTCCCTGGAATAAAAATATAGGAAAAAAAATTAATCCCTAAAGTAATCTATAATCTTGTTTGCAACTAAGAACATGAGTTACTGTCTGAATTAGTTTCACCTGGAAAGTTAATTTAAAAGTATCGATAAAATTTTGCTGTTGTTAACCTAGAAAAATACTGCATGCCAGAAAAAGAGCTAATTGATCATGTTCATGTATAAGAAGCCTTCCAGAAGAAAACAACTGGAAAATGTAATTGGAAAGAAGGACTCCATAGAAAATAAAACCATAGTTAAAGGTATTTTTGTAGGTACTCACTAAATTTTATGTATAGGAAAAAATATTGGGGGGGGGTGTTGTAAGAAGTGATCAATTTAAATATTTACATTAAGTTAATATTTTTAAATTATGAGACTCTTTTTTAAAAATCCAGTCAATTTTTTCTTCAAAATTATTTAATAGTTTTAGAAAATTTAATGTTTTGTAATTTTTTTTTTTACAAACATGTTTTTCTCTTTTCATTCATCTTCCCTTCTAAAAACTTAACAAAAGGTTAATTAAGTAAATCAAAGATTGTTGTCTTTGATTTCGAAAATATTGTTTTTCAACTCTTAATTATTTTAAAGAAATAATTAATTTATGAATAGAAATCGATTGATTATAATTTTGATGACAATATATTTTTGATGAAATGAATGTTTAAAATTTCATATCATTATGTTATTTTTATTGTTAACCAATTAGTTATTAAATAATTGTTTTAAAAAATATTTTTAGTCTTAATTTCTTTATTCTATTCAATTCCTGAAATTGGTGGGTATCTTTATTTCAAGACAGCTTAATGTTCTGGGATTTTTTTAATTATCCCAATAAACCTATTTACTTATAGTTGGGTAAACCTATGAATTTTTAAGTGATTTATAATAATCTGCTTCATTTATTTCTCTTTTGCTCACAGTACTAGTTTATAGAATTTTTGCTTCCTGAGCTAGACTTGTACATAACAGTTAGATGTGGAATAAGAGTTTATGTTCAGTATTATGAACATCCAGATGATGATGATCCTGGTTGGCAAAAAAAGTTTATACTTTAAAGTTCATGCACTACATTTCATTTTATTTATTATTTCTTTAGAAATTTAGTTTATAGTAGGCCAGCACATTAGTATCTCAGCATTATTTGACTTATTGTTATATTTTGATGTAGTAGCACCTGAATATGTGCATCCAGATAATTATTGTTTGTTTTCCTGTTCAAGGTTTGGCGGTGGCTAAATAATTAACATGGTCTATAGTAGACCATTTTCAAATATAGTCACAAAATTGTTGATTATTCATAATGATAATGAAATGATTAGTACTTTTGTGTAATGCTTGTGAACTTATAGTTAGTTTTGTGCTAATCTCCCATGCTCATTCATTTTATATTTAATTTTCTATTTTGTTTATTTGGGGATAATGATGGTTTCCAATCTTCTCTCTTATAAATTCTTATTTTCTGAATTGTTACAATATACATACTGAATTCTAAAGGAAGATTTAATGATAGTTTTCAAGACTTAACTTTATTATATTAATGCTTGTCAATCCAGCAGACACCTTTTTGGCATTCTTTCAGCTATAGTTCTGTTTTTTATATATATTGTGTATTTTTTCAGTGTCATAACAATATTGTTTTCATGTAAATTATCTTTAGATAGTTACCATCTATTTTAAACTACAATAGATTCTTTGTTTTTCTATAAGTATCTTAATAGAGTAGGTTTTAATTTACTTAGCATAGTATTAACATTTACATTAAAGAATTTTTTTCTTATTTTGATTGTCATTTATTTTATTCATGATTTTTTAGATATTAATCAATAGGTTATCAATGTTCTTATTTGAAAATTACCCTAGAATCATTGTCAATTTGTCACAAATTGGTAAAGCATTAAGTTATCAGATGTAAAAATAATGATCTGACCAAAGTAAAATAAAACTTTCTACATGGTTATCAAGTTTTATAAAGAAATGCTCATAATGTTCTTTATTTTATATCATAAAAATAAATTTCATTTTTATTTTTATTTTAATTCAACTAAAATAATTTTAAAATTAAGATGCATATACTTTTTATTTATTTATCTTTAATATTTTATTTATACTTACATTCATTTTTGCACTTGTTATGAGTTTGAACCTATTTCTACTAATATTTTGTTGATTACCTTAACTACTTTAATATTAACTAAATTAAATATTACTTAAACAAATGATTGCTTAATTTTTTTTTATTTACAATTTAATAAAATGAACAGACATGGGATAGACTTAAAAATCACAATATATATTGAAATGCTTGAATCAGTCTCAAAATTGTTTAATGTTAACTTTTTAATTATTTTTTTTATTTCATTTAACATTCAATGGTAAACTATTTCATTTTTAACTAAGATTTAATAGATATAATCTTAAATAAAAGTAAAATGCATTTTGTAATCATTTTTCTTATAGGTTGATATAAAATTTTATAAAACTTCAAAAGGACAATGCTTAATCTGAGTGAATTGATTTTAAATCTATTTAAGAATAAGGAATTTGAGAAATATGTCATTTACTTGCATTGGACATTGTCTTATAAAGGAATTTGTTAATATAAATTATTTAGATTAAAATTTGCTAATTGTAATTAAAAAAATGTTGGCTTATCTGAAAGTTATTTTGAAAAATTGATGCTGAGAAGATCTTTGTAGCGACTAGTATTTTATTGGCTGAGTGAGGTAAAAGTGTAAACTTTTAATTGGTCAAGTTACAAACTCAACTGTCAAAATATATTCATCTTTTAATATTATATTCACTTTAGATTTGTTTGTAAAAAGTATATTAATAATTTGTCAGGTTATGAAAATGAATGAAAGTTTTTTCAAAAATAAATTTTCATTTATAATTTAAACATATTTGATAATGGCAGAAAATTTAAAACAAATATTACTGATCAACCAAATAGCTTTGATGACATCAGGGATTTCTTGGTCAATTTTACATTCCATGGATAAGTAAATAATTTTGCTAAGTCTTAACTATTTTTCTAAAATAATTTTTTTTAGCATATTTTATCAAAGTAATTTATAATATGTCAAAAACTATGTCAAAAAATACTTTTAAAATGGTCTAAAACATTTGTTTATCAATTTCCAAATGAAAGAAAAGAGTTTTGTTTTGACAAGTGGCTTTGACACGCGGCTTTCTTTGAACTTGATGGTTACAGCGACTCAAAAGGAAGAACATCCATCTTACTTCTTTTGTCATACTTTGATGTCAGCTTTATTAATTTTTTACTTGTAAAATAATTCAAGAGAGCGTAGCATCTTATGGAACTTTTTTTAATCTTTGAAAAAAGCACAAAATCTTTACTGTAGCATTAAAAATAATGGAATTCAAGCAACTTGAAGTGACTGCAAGGAGGGGTCTTATAAAAGCTTTTGGAGTTTTACTATAAAATATATAATTTTAAATGTCAAAAGAGAAAGAGAACAAATATATGCCAATCTGTTTTCATTTTGTAAAGACAATTTTGAACTTCACAGACATGTTATTCTAAATGCTGTAACTAAATTAGAAAGACTGCAACAGAAATGAACTACAGGAATCTTAATATCTAATAGTCCCTGTTATGCTTTTAACAGCAAACTTCTTCTTTTGGGCAATACTCTCAGCACTCACATAAAGCCAACTCCTTAATGAAATAACTGCCTACACTGACCAAATATCAATCTTCCCCAATGACAAATCTCAACAGATTCAAAAATAATTTTGATGAATTATCCAAAAGAATATGTACTCATTTAGAATTTATATAAAAAGAAAATGCTTGCTACTCATAACAAACAGTAAACGAAGATGAACTTTTATTCTAATTCAGTAAGCCATAAATGATGTGTTTTTATTATCAAATTCTATATAGCATTACTAATGTTTAGAGTTAGTTAATTTTATGAAGCTGGTTTTAGGTTAAGATATATGATATAATTTATATTTATATTCAATATGATTTTTTTTATTTACGAGAAGTGATGATAATGAAATATGAATGCAATAAGCCTTTTAAAATTACACATTTCAGAACAAACCCAGATGTTACAATGCCTAGATTTTGTATGAAGCCTTTATTATTTTTTGGTTCTAAAAGAAATGGGTTTCTTTTTCCCTTCACAGAATTAAAGATTGCAAGTTTTGTAATCAGTGAATCTTGATTAAATAAATGACAGAAAACAAATCTTGGCTAAATAAATAACAGAAAAGAAAATTTCAGTAAACTGTTTTTTTTTCAGCCTACTTATAATTGATTAAGTTTTCAAGTGATAATTCACTATTTCATATATGTGTGTATGATAGATTAGAGTAAGAAATTATTTAGACTTATTCTAGTATCATAGCATTTGAATATATAAGAAGTGTTTCAATGTGGAATATATGTGTGCATAAGAATGATTGTCTGTAAGTCCACTTGATATATATTTATTTAACAAAAAGAATTGTGTTTTCTTTCTGTATTTTTTATCATGTCCTAGCAGAGCATACTAAATCAGTTACCTTGCTATTATATTACAGTAGTACTTAAATGAGAAATAGCTTGGCTTTGCGTAGATTACTTTTATATAGGCTAAGCTTTGGAATGGTTTCCTATGTATTACATTAATGATCTAATGTATAATGTGGATTATTAAGATTTTAGTATTTGTTATCTTTTGTTTCTTGTGACTAGGGCACAATCATATCAAACTCATATTATAAAAATCAATTTTGTATAAGCTTAAGATTTTATTAGAATCAGCAAAAGTAGAAACAAAAGTAAAAGTCTATAATTGTGTGCATTTATATAACTACCATTTAAGAAAGTTGTTTCACTATTTTATTTCTTAAGTAAGCTTAAATTATGTAGAAATATAGATTTCTTTTAAAAATAATAGATTCACCTAAAGAAGTGCATATCTCGGCAATAATTATATCTGAATACATAATTATATGTATTGCAATTTTTATTATATTTTTTATATATCCCATTGATATTTAAATTTGCATTTTGTTTTAATAAACATTATCTATAGTATTTGCCTAGCATTTGTTGATGCTACTTGCCTTCCAATTATTTTCTACAATAAAGATTTCTAATTATATCTTTGATCTAGCCATGCTATATGAATTTACCTCTTTAGACAGTACCATTAACCCACCAATATGTATTACATCATGAAAATAAATTTTCTAGGCTGTTAAAATTCTGGTGGCATCCTTAAGTGATCACTATATGGGAAGACTGTCCATTACACATTGTATATTTATTTAAATAGCACAATCAAGTGAGATTATGAAACAATTGGTAAAATAGTAATTGAGGCTTAGTAGAAATTTATAAAAAATAATAATAAATAGAAAGGTCAATCAGTATTATTATGTTGATATATGTGAGATTGAGTGTTTGTCAAATGGAGGGGGGGGGTCATTATTTAATGAATATTTAAAAGTAAAGAGTTATTGTAAAATAATTCCATAGAGCAGGAAATAAATTTAAAAATAGAAAAGTTAGAGTTAAAATAGTTAAAGTCTCGAATTGGTCTTTTATGATAAAAACTATAAATCAAAGTGAGAAATATACACGACTAGATGAAGTATGGGATGATAGCAATCATATTATGTTGAAAAATCTGGAGCTAGTTAAGAAAGCAGAGAAGCTCACAGAGATGCAAATATTTGCAAAACTGATAATACAAAACAAAAATGAATTTATAAAAAAAAAAAATAAGAGTTTAAAGAAATGTTGGTACAAAACCAATGGGAGTTTAAAAAACTGTTAAATGATAGAAGAAATGAATGTAGACAATCGTTAGAAGAAGAAATAGGGCAAAATTTAGAAGATGCCAAACAAGAAATTACCCTTTAAAATAAGATATTAAGAAGATCAGAGAAATAGTATATGTAGACGTTGACAGAATAAATAACATAGAGCAAGAACTGAAATAATTAAGAAAAGTAATGAACGAAAAAAGCAGATATAAAAAAGGGTGCAAGAGAAAGTGAGATTACAAGATAGAAGTATCAGTCAAAATAGTGAAATAGTTCAAGAAAATAATTAGGATAAAAGAGAGGAAGGACAAGCAAGTCAATTCATTATGAAAAGTATACAAGTAAAAGCTTTTAGGCAGATGTAGAAGAAAGCCCTTTAATGCATCTGGGGAGTCTTAAAGATTTATTTCAGTTTCAAGTTTAATATTTTTGTAGCCTTTATTTTATGCCCATATGATAGTCAAGTAATGACCATATACTTTTAAAAAAAAGCTATTAATATTTTATTAAAAAAATATTAATATCATTGTACTTCGATAAATAAGTACTCAATTTAACTAAGGTTATTAACCCTCTCCAGTACAACAGAAAACAATTTATTTAGAAAAAAGAATTAGAATTCAGTTCATTTGTTTGTTTGTTTAAGATTTAAATAATCTATCATAAATTGTTATTCACCACTCTAAAATACAAATTGTGTTTAATGTAGAAAAATACTAAACACAATTTACATTTAAAATTCCTGGTTAGCATAAAACAAATTCGTTTTAAAAATAATGACAAAATAATTGAATTAAAATTACTTTCATACAGTATATAATAAAATATGAAAACATTGCAAAAAAAAAAAAAAGAAAAATATAAATAACAAGTTGTCAGAAATAATATATAATATTCAATGGATTGAGAAAAAAATGTACATTGAACATGTTGACTATTTAAAAAATATAATAAAATGTTTAAATAATTATTTAAATTTTTCAAATATTTTTGCCTTTTCAAAACAAAAAAGCGAACAATTAATATGCTATTTTACACAAAAAATTTAAATCTCCGACACCCCGAGTATGTTACGTATATACAGTATTCAGTTTATTCGTTTTTAATTTTACTAACAATTACTTTCAATTACTTTTTCAAAAAAAAAAAAAATGTAGCTATACAAACACGTAATGAGTGATTTTATTTAATGACAAACAATGTAAAACTATTATTGCTTTTCTAATCGATTTTTATAAATTCATTGTTGAATTGACAAATCGCCATCCCCCAGGGTAATGTCGGCAATGAAAACCACTGACGGAGCAGGCCAATACCCTAAGCAACTTATGCAAAGCGTGCAAGCACTAGGTGCTACAGTTACCAATTACACGTCTTAAAATTTATTTGAAATTTTGAATAATGTATTAATACAAAAAAAAAAAACATAATACAAAGCTAAGTTGAAGTTTTTAATTTTTCTTTATTGCCTTATAGTTGCTCCTTTTGAAGTAATTTACAAGAAACTGTTAGATAATCACTGATAGTTGGGTGAAAAACTTGACATTGATGCTACATTTCCAAATACTAATCATGTTCTTCTTTAAAATAAAAGCAATTTAGTCATCAGAATTAGCCAATACAATCCCAGCTATGAATATGAAACGCACAGGTTTTCGAAAGAGCTGAAAGCGCTTAGTGTATATTAAATATATCAATTATAAAGCTCCAACTTCTCTTTAGCTGCATACTAGCGCACAATTCACCAATTATTTTAATTAACGTGAAGGATAATCATAAACTCTTTGAGTTTTTATGTAGAATTTTGGTCGATAACATTGGCCTTTATAAAAATAAACGAATTGTACAATTAAAAGTTTAGACTAATCATTTCGGATTTCTGTACAATTTAAATTCATTAAACATAGATGATCTTTATAGAAGTTTTAAAAACTTAGGAATAACTTTAATTGAGGAAATTAACTAAAGCATAAAGAGTAACTGATATGTAGATTAAAGTAAGGACTTATTAAAAAACCGTTAATGTTGGATTAGAACAACTAAAAAATTCCTTTGATGTTTTGCAATTCAGTTATACAAATAATTTAATTTCCCAAATCTAACAATAGCTTTAAGAATTTTACTAATTATTCTTACAAGGGTGTATACGTGGGGCCAGAGGAGAATGATTATTTTTCATATTAAAACTTAATAAAAATCATTTAATATAATTATAGTACAAGACAGATTGGTTAAAAAAAATATATGAAAAAGTAAATACTAAAGAATATATTTCAAATTTTACTTATAAGAAATCCTGAAAAGTTTTATTGCACAAATTTTAAGAATAATACATGCACTTAAATATTTTTATATTTTCTTGATTTAAATTATATCAATTTTTAATAATAATTACTAATAACCAATTAATGCTAAATATTATAATAAGAATAATTCTAGAGCACATATAAATTCTTCCAGAATACCATACCTGATTACTATTACTGTTTTAATTTTCAGTTGAAAATATATTAAGACAACTAAATGATGTAGTACTATAATCAAAAAATAATTATAATTATCATCAATAATTATCATTGTTTTTTTATGACTGCAATATCAATTATTTTTAGCTCTAGTGTTATTTATATAATAGTGAAGCACTTTAGATCATGAATAAAGTTATTATAACTCAAACATCTCTGTGAAATTATGATTAAATATCGAAGTGAAAATGCCCTTAAACGGAGAACTTTTCTATCAATGAAATATCTCAGATAGATTGGAGTAAAAAAAAAAATTATATCACATCATATCTTATACTTCATAAATGAGCTCACTCACAATCAGATATATCCTTTCAACCAACTGTGAAAAATTTCTAGAGAAAAAAATATTTTTCAAAAAATGCTAGAGAATATGCATTGCTAATTACTAAAGTGTGCTAGCTCGCCATAAATAAACTACGTCCATTTCTTCTGGAAACTGCCTGAACCTTGAACTTCAATGCCTAACTCCTGAATGGCTAAAAATGCAAAGGAAAATGTGTAGCTCTATTTTATCTTGAAAAATAAAACATTTAAAAGAAAAACAGTTTCATGTCATTCTGATCAGTAATATAAGTACTAAAAATAAAATTCCATAATAAAAATACTCATTTTGAAACTTTAAAAAAAAAAAAAACAATATGCTAAAAGGTCTTAAATCGGTACAATAGGATTTCTTTATTAGAATGTATTGTATATTAGTTGCTAAATTACTTTTAGTTATTCAATTCTCTATATGCTTAGTAGTGTATATATATTATAAAATAATTATTTTTAACTTTGTGTGTGTGTGTGTGCATATATATGTGAGTTAATTTTAATTTTTAAATAAATAATTATTAGTTTCAAAAATTCAAGTTGTCAGTGCTATTTTATTTCGCAGCTTGCATTTCAAAATGTTCACTTTAGCACTTATCAGTTCTATGTTTATCAAAAGAGAAAAAAATATAGATTTTAATTGAGAGAATGTTTAATTACTAAGCCAAATTTCTGAATGATCTGCGAATTGAGTGAGGTGTCACAGTATTTGAAATTGGTTCGTTCAGTATGGTGCCTTAGTAAAAGAATAAATATCCATGTTTCTTTTTTATTTAAATTAAATTATTGCTGAATGGTAAAACTATTTTAAGTCAATAGCGTTGTTGTCTTGCGTTGTTAGCCGAGAGGTATCGCAGCCGCTATGCAAGCAAGTAGTTGTTTGCAGACGGTTGTGGGTTCGCGTCCCGGCCGATGCTACGACACATGGGGAAAAAAAAATCAATAGCGTTGATTCTAGGAAGGCTGTTGGGAAATGTAATCTGTTTTAGATTCAGTTTTCTCCATTTTCTACTTTAGATATGACTCTATGAAGTTGGTCTTGTTTTGTCATATTTAAAGGAAATTTCTTAAGATTACCGGCACAGTACATATCCAAATAAAACAACCTTTAAATAAATCACTGCATGACAAGGATTTCTCCAGAATCCTTCGAAAAAAAAGATGAAAGCATTACTCATTTCTGCTAGTTCTCTCACTACTTTGCTCTATAGCTAAAAATACTTGTATATATCCAAATTTGAGGCCTGAATCAATAAATGAATAGATATATAGATATATAAAGAGCAAACAAGTAGATCATTAAAAAGAAAGGGAGCGATAGATAAGCAAGTGCAACCGTTAAACAATCAAAAGTATTTGTAAAAAGACAAATCGAAAAGATAATATCTAAACAAAATAAAATATAAATATGCTGACGATTACCTACTTATAAAAAATATTTAATGAAGAAAAAAAGCACGATTATTTAATGTATTAGAATTCAAACTCTTTAAAACATTCTAGCAATAAATTCACTTTTAAAACACATTCTCTAAATTCATAATTAATTAACAAATCGTCGTAAGTTTTATTTTTCTTTCACTTCACCTGCATGTGTAAACATAAAAATCGAATCATTATAAGTAAATAACTAATTAAAATCATTTTAATGAGTTCTCTGTTTACATTTCAATATTAAATATAATTTAACAACATATTGCTTTAAACTTTTAACCTCATATTGTTTTATAATAAATGTAATCATTTTTTTGTTTTTTATAAAACTTTTTATTTAATTATTACAATCTATATATTGTCAATAATTTTGCCTGATAATATATCTACATAGAAAATGGCAAATAGCTATATTCAGAGATATTATATGTGAGCATAGATTTAAATATTAGATTATTTAATAATAGTCACTGAATAAATAAATTATTCAGGTCTATTTTTTTTTTTATTTTCTTAAGAAAAAATTTCACAACTTTCAAATTTATTTTAAGAAATTATAGGATACATTAAATTTTTGCTTTTAAGAATTATTTCATTTAGAAATTCAAATGGCTTTGAATACATATAATAAAATCCTAACTACAAAAACAGAATGCATCAAAATATGTGCAGTTATTGTTGAAAATTTATCCCATCGTCCTCTAAACTCTCATGTCTAAATTGACATCTTCCTGTACAAGTTTTAAAACTTTGTTATAGTCCACTGAATAGAGTATTAGCTGTACATGTCAAATGTAAATAACTGATCAAATAAGACCTCATAAAATATGTAATTCTTAATTATAATTAAACTTGACTACATGTGCTTAAATAAAAAAAAGGAAGAAATAAATTTTTCAAAAAGATGCAACAAAAATATCTGGCTCTAAATGCAGAATCATAAAGCTTTTTATATTTTATATAATCTAAGTTACTTAAATCTATTACATCTTTATGATTAGCATTACTAAAGAAACATATTGTATATAAACTGAAACAAATAAAAAGGAGATGGTTTAAGTTATGGTTATCCATTACAAGCAGACAACTTCTAAACAACATCTAGATGGGAATTTACAATCATTTCCATGTGTAAGAACCTTCAGACAAATGTTTCCATGTGTATTTCCTGTAAGTAAAAACTTTTGATAAACAAAAATGTCATTATAAAACAAATAAATGCAATTATCAAGAAATGTGTTTTACAGTTGCTAAAATAATTGTCTTTTGTTTAATGCAACGATTTTTGATTTGGGAGAAATATATATTCTACTTTATATTTTTAAAACATATAAGCTACTATATATATGTGCTGCATACACAGATAATGAAGTTAGTAAATATATATAATTAAACGCAAGATATTAATTTACTTTAAGTATAAGAATATTGATTTATTTTAGCTAAGCCGCTTTCAAAAGACTTCTTGCTCTCGTACTCATAGCTGCTGTTGTTAAAACAGCGTGATAGAAAAGAAAAAAAATTATGCAAAGTGATGCAAGCAGATATTTTCTTCTTTCACATCTACCAACTTTGATATAATGGGATAATTATTTTTATTTGCTATAGCCTAGACATTTTAGATATAATATTTATAATATCAGCATAAAAACTGAATAAAACATATTAATTTAATCTTAGAAACTTACTGAACAATGATATTATTGGTTCAAAGATATTACTTAGTTCTTAGATAGATGATAAGAAAAATATTTTTTTTTACTTTGATAATAATATAATCTCTAACTTGCTAATAGTGATAATCCATAATTTTTGTATCTCTAAAAATCAATGTTAGATCATCCACATAAAAAATTAATGAAATTATAAAACATATTTGGAAGACAAAAAATCCTTTTGTATAATATTCTAAATTTTAACCAACTAATGTACACAAAAATTATTTAGTAGAGCAAGATGTAAATGGCATTCCATGTGACAGATAGTGTCATAAAGTTTATTAAAATAATAGATTACATAATTTATTATTGCTAGTGTAATATTAATTTGCTCAAATCAATTAGATTGCCACAATTTACCTTATTAAAGGCATATTTAAAATTAACCTGTAATATAAATAATTTATAAACTTGAAGACTAAGCATTGCATAAGCATTTACTTATATCATCTCAAAATTTAAAAAAAAAACTTTTATGAACTTTTATGGAATTAAATAAATTGGAAAAAAGTTATTTAAAAAAAAAATATATTAAAAAACTTCAAATTTGAATGATGCAGAATTATAGGTATATTATAGGTATAATATTTACAAATGGATAGATGAGACATGCAACTATGTAAATAAATACTTTTAGAGAAGGGCTTTAGACTTTATTATATGTGCCTTGAATGTTGACTATAGAAGGATCTCTCAAACTTCACCACACGATAGTGAGTTTATAAAGATAAGGATGGCTCTCTTATCTTTAACCTAAATTTCCACTTATATAGGTCAATCTGAAGGTTAAAGATAAGATAGCCATTTTTATCTTTATAAAGTTGCAATCTTGTGTTGAGGTTTGAGAGATTCCTCTATAGTCAAAAAAAGACATTGTTTGACTATTACAAATATTCAAGGTGCATATAATAAAGGTTAAAACCTTCTCTAGAAGTAATTACATTCTCCCTATACACATAATAAATAATCACAACTTAACTATGTAAATAATAATAAAAATGTGTTGATAGGGTTATTCATAATTTGTAAAGAAACTCTATAAATATAAAAAGTGGATGCTTCACACAATTGATATTATCAACTTATTAATATAACATTTAAAAATGTATGATCAGTTTGCATGTTGTATATTTTATTTTGCTATGTGAAAAAGAAACATGCATGACAAAGACTTATAGCAGAAAACAAGAATATTATCTAGTGCTAATGTGGTGTGGAGACTCAACTTTTTCTCTTTGCATAAATGTTTTTACTATTTATGAACAATCTTATAGAAATCATTTTTAGTATTATTTACTTTAATCTCGACTATCATTTTTCTATCTGTGTACACTTGTAGAGGGTAAATATATTATAGTATGACATACATAATGGACATAACAATACGCTTTTATAAATTTTAACTTTTTGTGCTGGATCAGCAATCCTCTCAGTATATTAGCAGAACATTCAACAAATATTGAATTTTCAATAATCATTTATATTTTCGGAAAAATTCACAACCAAAATATTGCTAAACTCTTCATCCATCTTTTATAAAATGATGTGGCAGTTTCTTAAAATGGTGTGTAGCAGTAATAATTTTAGCTTTTTAAAAGTTATATTATGATCAAACAATTAAGGGATATCTTGATCACAATAATTTCTTCCATTCAATTGAAAGCAGTGAGACTTTTTTTCTTTCTTCAAATGAAAATGAATCCAGGAAACAGTTTCTTTCTCTGTTGCTCTAAATCATACATCTACCAAAGTTAAATCTTTGGCTTGTCATTTTTATGCACAGAGAATGGTTGCAATAAGAGAAACAACTATAAAGAAAGTGTTAGTGTTTCATCCTTCTAAAAACAACAAGAAGGTGAAATATTAAACAACTAAAAATTCCAACCTTTATATATTATTAATATTAATAATATAGGCAACATAGGGTCAATCAATTTGTTGAATATTTTGTTTACATGATGCCAACTTTACGTTTCCTCCAAAATTTAGACATGAAAAATAAAATTGATTAACTCTGAAAAGCAAGTGCAAAAATTACAGTTATTCAAGAGTGCAACATAATATTCAAAAATATGTTTTTGTTTTTTTATTTTTCAACCACATTCTCTTCATAAATAAAACTTACTCTTTTTGGGGGTAGCAGTGCCAAAGAAAGGTTGTAAGCAAGGTAAGCAAGGCATGAGAACACTGATACAAGAGGAAAGTGAAAATGGTGCAGAATTAAGAATACATTTTTATTGTTGTAAATATTAGTTAATTTACTAATATTAATTACTGTGACTTGATTCATTATTTTTATAAAATAATGAAATATAAATATATTAAAATAAACAATCACTTCTTAAAATGTGATTTGTCAGTCATGTCTTATTATGCTGTATTTACATGAGCTGTATTTCACATGATGTTACTATATGATGTGAAAGTGAAACAGTCTGTTTTATTATTCCTATCCATATATATATATATATATATATATATATATATATATATATGGATAATAATATATATATATATATATTGTTTGTGGTTATTTGGCATCTCTAAAATAAGTATAATAAACATAACTTCAGCATTTTTATTGGTGTATTATAAAAATAATATCTTAAATTTATCATACCAAGAAAAATTTTAAAAAAAATATCAAAGATGTCTTTCCTTATATTTTTATAATGATTAAAATTTTTGTAATAATTTTGGAAAAATTGCAATTTTTTATTTAGTTTTAAAAATAGCACAAAGATAACTTTAAAAGGAAAAAAGGGGGTGATACACTAATAAAATGCAGAATATTGTGTGCATGTAAATATATTAATTAAAATACAATCAGTAAAGCAATATTTATATTAATATACACATAATGGTAAAACTATTTACAATAGTGTCACAAAATTTTAATGCAATAATTAAATGTGAATGGGTGTGTATATTTAAATATAAAGCAATACTATTTTTAAATATTTATGTAAAGTTATTTTAAATTTGAAATAAAGTTTCAATTATTGTGAGAACAGAAAGTAAAATAATCATTTATTTTAATATCTGTAATATAAATAGTTGTTGTAATATTGTGATTTGTATATTTAATTTTATTAAAGTATAATATTTATTTAAATATTTTAAAATTTTATGTACACACTTCTCAACTGTCCTGATAAATAAAAAAAAGCATCTGAAAAATATTTATCAGGTAAAATTCATTTTAAAAAAGGAAATTTAAAGATGTTTTTGAAATGGAAATTAACTATTTTGTCAACTTCTATAGTTTAAAGCAAATATTTAAAAAATTGGTACACACCTGCATTTTAAAAATAATAAAATTATTTTTATAAACAATTTTCTTGGAAATACTAGCAAACTTCACTTGTAAAAAAATTACTAATTATCTACTCTACACCTACAGAAATAAAGAAAAAAAACTTATTATGGTTTTTTTAAAGTTTGTCACATAAATTGATTGATTCAAAAGATAAAATTTTGTCTTTTATTGTTTATCAGAATGAATTCTTCTCCATACTCTGTGATATTATAATTAAAGCACCAAATGTTTTCAATCATTTTTTTTTAAAAAAAACATTCTAAAAGATTTTACCAAAATAAAAATAATTGGAACTCTTAAAGACTTTAAGTTGTTTTTACTTATAATTATATATAGTTGCTCAAGTAGAAAAAAAATATTCCATAGGTAATGTGATTTAAATTATATATATATTATTACAATGACAATATTATCATTTAGTACATGTTTAATTTGTTTTGACAAGAGATTGTTAATTAATATTTATTATTTATCCATAAATTAAATGTATTTTGTTTTATTGGCCTCTAAAGTTGTCTATGTTGTTATTACTAGAAACCTTAATATATCTAAAGAATAAGTGTAAATGATTATATTTTGAAATATTTTCTAAAAATTATCCTTTTGTTTATCAAATACATTGAAGATTGTATGAAGATATGTATAATTATTTACTTTTGTGGCAATAAGAATATAATTGTTTAGTAGAGAAAAATTTTAAACAATGTGCATCATAGTCTTTTATTGATAAATGCTAGCTTAGAGAAACATCTTATGCAATAACAAATTTTCAAATAAATTACTTCGATTCAAAAATGCATTTGATGTTTTAACTCATGGTTTCCCAACCAGAGATGCCTGCACCTCCTTGGGAATGTGAGATGGCATTCCAGGATGTGTGAGATAGCTTGTTTTTGTTCATATTAAGGGGACTGTCCTACGTACTCAAGAATTATATTCAATTTTTATTTATTGTCATTTATTTGTGTAATGTATTCATGTCATTGTGATCCAAGAAACTTCAGAAGTATTAAGAATTAATCAATAACATTATGTGACATATATTTGACAATATTCTAGAATGTTTCACAGAATATATAACCCATGTATGATGCTATGGTAGTCAGTGCATTGTTGATTCTATGTTCATGCAGCACTCATTTCTATTGTGTCTCTAATAAATGATGGTTATACTTAATGTTATTTTACTTATGGTTGTTTTTGTCTAATTTACTTATTTTTATTTTTTCAGATTATAATTAATCTTTCATTATATCAAAGAAAAGGAAATAAAATGATGATTATGTGCAGTTTGTTTTCACTTGTACCAGAACAACTGAGAATCTGCAAAAACCCCATGTGCATACTTTGTGATGCTTTCTTTTTGAATGCAAATATAAAACCATCTAAGCTTTGGAACACATCAATAACTGGCATGGTAGAGCAGATGTTGCAGGGCATGAAGTTGAATCATTGAAACCTAAAAGGGTCTGCTCTGATTCTCAAACAATCCTTCAAAATTAGGTTTTATATCTACTGTCAAACTACTGCTGATGGCTTAATACAACATGGTGTATAAAGTAGACAAATCCAAGAAGACCCATACAATTGCAGAAGAGGTGATTAAACCATGTGCATTATAAATGGCAACAACTATTCTGGGATAAGAAGCCTCAAACAAGCTTGAATTAGTGCTGTTATAAAATAATGTTATTCAGAGTTGAATTGGGCATTATATTTTGAACATTTTAGACCAAGTTATTATAGATAGCAAGGTTAGTTCCTTGCAAATCTCTCTCCAGTTAGATGAAACAACTGATGTTACAAATTGCAGTCAACTCATCACATTAGTGAGATATATTTATGATGATGTCATAATAGAAGATTTCCTGGTCTGGGAAGATCTGAAAATAACTATAAAATGAAAAGATATATTCCAGTGCATAAATGAGTTCTTTGCAAATTATGATTTAGATGTTCAAATTATTGAGTCTGTGTGTGCCAATGGTGCCCCTGCCACACTAGGAATAAATCACAAGAGATTCTGCATTTGAAAGGTACCCACTGTTTTCTTCATTGACATGCTTTGGCATCAAAAACATACCTCCAAAGTGGATTAGGGGACATGCTCGGAACCACTGCTTTTTTAAGTGACTTTGTGAAGGTATTGGATATGAGTATTCAGTTTTGGTTTTCCAAATGAAAGTCCACTGGCTGTTCCATGGTAGAGCATTAAGGTGCTTTTTCAAACTGTGAGTAAATCAAAGCTTTTCTGAAGAAACATGTTTCTGATCTGCCTGAATAATTGGAATCACATGAATTCAATCAAGTGCTAGCCTACTTGAATGATATTTTTACTTATATGAATGACCTGAGTGTATCTATCCAAGAAAAAAAATAAAAACATATTGAAATGCTGGGAAAAGTTAAATGCTTTCCAAGAAAAATTATATCTTTGGTGTGGATGAGTTAAAAAAAGGGAATCTTTCAAATTTTCTATCACTCAAAGAAATGGTTGATGTTGATGAAATGCTAATTTCAAGTGTGTGTGAAGAAATTGTAGATCATTTGGAAATTCTATCAAAGACATTGGATAGATATTTTGGAGAAGTAGAACTAAAAACTTCTGAAAAATGCATTATAAGTCCATACTCCTTCAATTTGAATAATATGTCAGATGGTGAAGAACTGAAGAAAGATCATTTTGAACTGTGCACAAATCATCTTGAAATGCAGTTTGAAAGCAAAACTTTGACACAATATTTGTGTTCAAAACACTAACCATGCTCATCCCATTCATAACAACATGCTTATGTAAATCTGGATTTAATGTCCTTTTGTCAATACATGTGGATTGCTATCAGCAACAAAGTAGCACATTTTGAAAAACTTTTATATGATAAACAGGAACAAAAGAGTCATTAAATTTTAATTTGACTTATAAATATTTGAACATTAGTTACAATTTTTTAAAAGAAATTTACATGCATCGATGAAATTTAATTTTTTTTTGTAGGATTTATAAAACTTTTAATTTGTTGTAATATTTTTCCATATGTTTTATTTTTGTTTATATATTATAAAAATTGATTATATAAATTTGTTTTGGTCACCTTCACTTTTATTCTTAAATAAATTGTTACTTTAAAGAGCGTGAGAACATGTTATATAATTTTAGGAGTGTGGGCATAAAAAAGGTTGGAAACTTCTGTTTTAACTTATATTCATGAAAATGATTTGACTGTTTTTGTACCCAAATATGACCATATGATAAAAAATATTACTAACTCTTCCAGTGGAGAAAGATCATTTTCAAATTAAAAATTATAAAAAAAATTGGCTTCTAAATTTGTCAGTGATAGCTACAGAGAATGTCCTTAAGTGTTGATGATATTGTATCTAAATTTAGTTCTTGATGATATTGGTAAATTTATAATTATGTAATAGTAATTTTTTTCATTGTTATCTTTAATAAAACATTAAAATGTATATAAAATCATGTAGCAATTGTTTTATTTTTTAGGTAGGAGGCAGCAATTATTGTTTTGCTTAAGGGGTCTGATGATCCTCTCTTGGGGTGGGGGGGTCTACATTTTTATAGAATCTGTTTGGAATGTATATTTGTTTTTCAGAATAAAACAGTTACATCAATTTATCTATAACTTTTTAAATACAGTATTGTCGATATTTTTTTATTAGGTTCCACAGTCTTACAAATTTAAAAATTCAATTTATAGTTTAGTAAAATTTAAATTTAATCAACCTGTGTAATTTCTTTTTTTTTTTAAGTAAATTCAAACTTTACGCTGAATAATTTGATTTATCTTATGAAAGTTAATCTTTTTTTCTATTACACCTTAGAAGCTTAGAAAAGCTTTAATGTCTTTTAAAATATCAGTTACGACTTTCATCAGACTGGAAGTACTGCTGCGATTGTTTGTAAAACTTATTACCAATGCTCTCCGACTGCGTTTATTATTTCATCATATAATTCCAACATTACAAATTACTGTCATTTTTCTCAATTGTTTTAATAATTAAAAAATACTGACGTCATTCAAACTTAAATTTTAAAACAAATGTTTCAATTAATTTCAAATTATTATTATATTTAATTGTAATAAACGACACAGCGTTTAATTTCAATAGTTGTCTCCAACTAGGATCAGGAATAGATAAATTTGATTACTTTTTTTTTGAAGCACTGTTGCTATACATATTGTTGTTATATATGTTGGTCTATTTTCATCATTTAAGTGTAATCATAATTTTTTTAAGTCAAACTTTATATCTTTCTAAATACATTCAACTGTTAATAATAACACATTGTTTAATATTGACCACAACGTTTCAAATAGTACTCTCTTTTTCACATATTACTGACTTGATAAGTGATAGTTAACATGCAAATTGAATCAATGAATATTACATTTAAGATGTTATTCTAACCAATTAGATTATTCTATCAAATGCTAGTTTGTTATACCATCAAAGTAAATTCAGTCCAAAATTATGATTTAATTAATTTTAAATTCTGCAACATTCTCTAATCACCATGGTTCATTTCATTTTAAATTCACTATAATGAATCTAAAGATCACTAATTCAGTTTCTATGCTATCCATCATTAGTCAAGCCAGCATCACTTGATGAAAAGAGAATAATAATATTAGAAATGTTGTGTTCTATATTAATCCAGGTGTTTTATTTTTATACTAATCTATGTTTTTGAATATATTTAGAAATCTATAAAGTTGAATTCTTCTAAATTGATGGAAATAGACCAACATACAACTAAAACTAAAATTTCATCACTTCAAACTATTAGTCATATAATAGTACAATGTAAGAGCAATATTTACTTCAAAATCAGTTAGAATTGAATGTTATATAGTATTGTGTACCATATGAATTGTATCTTTAAAATATATTGAGCCATTATTCATAATGAAAGACATCATCTTCTTCAATAGATATCAGAGAAGAATATTAGCTTTTTATTATTCAGAAGTTGCTTATAGAGGTTCAATAATAAGTGAAATTGGATACTATAGAAGCTATGAGAGGAAAGTGTAATGTTAATATTATGCTATCTAAACTAAACTTTGATTCCAGATGCTGATGAATTTAGATATTATCTTCATAAAAGATAACAATGATGGCTTAAAATAAGATGTGCATTATGGGATGAAACTTCAAAATGTCCAAATCATCTGCAAATGTGATACATTTATGTTTAGTGATTATTGGTTCAAAATATGTATGATGGTAAGATCAATTAAATCATGTCTGTTGCACAATCATGTTTCACAGAGGGTTAACGATATGTTTTATAGGCTCCTTTTGGTGACTGTCAGATATAAACTTTTGTAGCAGTTATAAAAAATATAAACAATAATTTTTTAATAATATGTCATGTCACTGCTCATTGTTACATAAGTTATATGACTTTTTCCTATAATAGCATTTTTATTAAACTCCAGTAGCTTTTATTGTCAAGTTAATCATATATGTTCTGTTTGTAAGTCTCATAATATATTGTCTTGATAAAACTGAAGTATTCTGATGTATGCTAATCTCTGCAGAGATTTGTTTTATTGGATTTTGATGTTTTTGCCACAATTGTTAATAATATCTGTTATTTTATAGTATTTACTGATTTTTTATCACAGTTGGTTCTAGCAGATTTTGTTTTAGCATCTTTTAAACTGTCCATACAGAATATTAAAAATTCAACAGTTTTAAACCCTGATGCTCCAAAAAACTCAATACCACCAATTTAATCTGTTTAAACTCAGACCATATGGAGCATTTATTTTCATAATCTTATAAAAATGATGTTAACTTTTCTCCCGGTAATTCCTTGTTCTTGGGATTTTATCTCTTTAAAAAATATTTCATCAGTATGTATTTATATTTATGAACCATTTAAAAGTCAGAAACATAATCAAACTCCTATATGTCATTATCATCATTGTCAACCATTATCAATCCACTTTGGAGTGAAGGTCTCACCAAGTTCAATCCATATTTTCTGATCTCTAGCCTCTCTTCATCACATCACTCCTGCATACTTTCTTATTTCATTTATTCATCTCATATGTGGTCTGCTTCTGGGTCTTTTACAATCTCTTGGAATCCAGTTTAAGATTTAAATTGTCCATCTATTATCATCTGTTCTAGCAATATGTCCAGTCCAACTTCACTTCAGTCTTTTAATTCTTTCAACAATGTCAGTAACACCTGTTTGTTTTCATACCCATATATTACACTTCCAATTTGTCTTGTCACTCCTAACATGCATCTCTCAATACTTTTTGACTGATCTGAAGTCTCTGTATTGCTCTTCTATTAAGTGGCCAAGTCACAGATCCATAGGAAAGAATTGGTAAAACACATTTATTAAAAACCTGCCTTTTCAAACACATAGACTTATTTCCTATTGGTATTAAGTTATTTCTACCAAAAGCATTCTCAACAAGTTTGATTCTAAGATTAATTTCATTCATTATGCCTCCATTTGTAGTAATAATCTGACCAAGATATTTGTAGTTGTTAACTTCTTGTAACTCAGCATAATCAATCTTTATTTTCATCTTTTGAAAAAATCCATTGAACATTATTTTAGTCTTTTTAACGTTTACTTTTAGTTATACTTTCTTACTTTCATCTGATAACTCCTGCAACATTTCCTGAAGCTCTAAAGCATTATTTTCAAAAACAGCTATATCATCTGAAAAATCTAAATGACTTAAATAATCAATTACTTTTACTCCTTTAGCTTCCCATTTTGCTCCATAAAATATTCTTGCAGTACTGCTATAAAAAGTTTTAGAGATATGGAGTCATCCTGTCTTACATCCTTCTAAATATTAATCTTCCTAGAATCATTGTATAATCTAATTGTTGCTGTTGTATTTTTATAAATATTTTTCAGAATATTCCAATATCCTGGGTTTATATCTTGACAATCCAATGTTTTAATCACTAAAGAAATGCAGAATCAAATGCCTTTTCATTTAAAATGCAAAGCATAATGGCAACTCATATTCATTGGTCCTTTTTATAATTTCTGTCAATATTTGGATATAATCTATTGTACTAAACCCATTTTTAAATCCAGCTTGTTCCCTTGGTTGGTGAAAATCCAATGTTCTCTGTAGATGAATTGTAATTATCTTAGTAAAAAAATTATATAAAACTGATAAAAGGTTGATATGTCTGTAATTTTTAATATGTCTTTATAACCATTTTTAAATATTAATACTGCATTCTTCCAATCATCTGGTGGTACATCTTTATCATTTAGACATTTGGTATATAACTGACAATTTTTTTTTATATTTCTTCGCCTGCTTCTTTTAATATAACAATTATAATTCCATCATTACCTGGAAAAAGGAACTCCTATAAATATATTAGGTTAAATAATTTCATGGATTTATTACTATGTAAACAAAATAAAATGCTGGTTATTTTCACGTAAAAACAAGAGATATCTTTAGCACAAATTTTGTTAGAACATTGTCAGTTACTATCAACAGTCATAAGACTAAATGACTTTTTTCTATTATGCATAATGGGTTTTTGTTTTAGCTTTAATTAGAAGTAAAAAGAGATCTGGACCTCTTTTTATTTCTAATTAAACTCAATGAAAAAAGCTATTATTGAGTACTAGAAAAACTTAATTTAATCTTAGAATTATTGATAAAAATTGGTGATTTCCTAGCAATAGCTCTGTCAAGATGTCTCTAGTTATTTATATAGAAATATCCTCATACTTTACTTTAATTTAATTATAATAAAACCATAAAAACATACATTTTAGCATATATATAATTCTCTGGGAAATATAAATTATATTTACAGGATGTGAAAAAAAGATGTATCTACTAATGTCTTATCCTTTTAAAAATAACCTATCAGGGTTTAAATCCAAATAATAACTTAAATTCGAAATAAAGTAGGACTTCCTTTTATTTTTAATTAAATTCAAAACTAAAAGCTACTAGGAAAAAATAATTTAAAAATTGATGATTTCAAAACAACACTTTTGTTAAGATATCTTTAGTTATTTATGTAGAATAGCCCCATACTTTACTTTGTTTCATCATTATCATAATCATCAACCATTATCAGTACACTGCAGGATGAAGGTCTCTCCAAGTTCAATCCATCTTCTTCAATCTCTACTGTCTCTTTTCCATATCATCACTGCACTCTTTCTTATATCATCCATTCATCTCACATATGGTCTCTTTCTGGGTCTTTTACAAACTCTTGGAATCCAGATTAAGATTTCAATTGTCTATCTGTTATCATCTCTTCTAGCAATTTATCCAGTCCAACTCCACTTTAATGTTTTAATTTTTTTCAATGATGTCAATAACACCTGTTTATTCTCTTATTCATGTATTGCATTTTCAATTTCTTCTTGTTACTTCTTATGCATTTCTCCACACTTCTTTGAATGATATGAAGTCTCTGTATTGCTTTTCTCTTAAGTGTCCAAGTTTCAAATAAGTAAGAGCTGGTAAAACACATTTATTAAAAATCTTTCTTTTCAAACACATAGGCATATTTTTTAATATTAAGTTATTTGTACTTTGTTTACATCATAATAAATCTATGAAAATATTTAAACTAACATATAAAATTATTTGGGAAGATTAATTATTATTTTCAGATTTTCAACTGAAAATGTTAGTTTTTAACTCCTCATAAATATCTGTTTAAAATTCATACTACTTTAGAACTATTAGTAGTAATTGATGATTTCCTAATAAGTTATTTACATGGACATAGTCCCATATTTTACTTTGTTTACATCATAAGATAAATTACTCTCTCTAGCAGTGTTCTTCAACCCTTGGTCTATGGCCCGGCACCAGGCCATGGAACTTTTCTGCAGGTCCACGTGCTAGATGGGCAGTAAAAATTTTGTAATAATAAATAATAAGAGTTTAAATTTTTAATTAATATAGCCAATTTTTATTTATTTTTTCATCTCATTTTTACCCAATTAAAAAAAAAAGGAAACAGAACGAAAACAAAATCTAATCAATCATTCATAAATTAATTTGTTTTTCTAGTTATACAGATGTTTATGGGGGGGGGGGGGTAGAATTAAATTTTTTATTACTTTTCTAAAAAAAATTTAAAAAAAAGTTTTTTATTATATAAACTCCATATATATATATAACTTTATCTTATATATTTAACATTGTTGTTTTGATCAGTTATAACAATTATGCTTATCTTTAAGAAAATGTATCTATAGACTTCTGACAGTCTGCGAAATCTTATCCTTATTTTTGCTGGTCTGCGGAACCTTATCCTTATTTTTACCGGTCCACAGATGTGAAAAGGTTGAAGACCACTGCTCTATAGTATGTCAAAAGAAGAACTCCTTATCCTTTTAAAAAAAATTATCTTGGTCTAAATTTATATAATAATAATTTGACTTAAAAGTAAAGATGACACTTCAAATTAAATTCAAGACAAAGAAACTGTTATTTGGTACTAATGAAAAGTAGCTTAGCCTTAGGATTGTTGATATAATTGATAATTTTCTAGCAATGTCTCTGCTAAAAATATCTCTAATTATTTACATGGAAATAGACCCATGCTTTGTTTTATTTACATCCAACATATATACATAATCGTTTGAGAAAAAAATAATTTATCAATTCTTTTTAAATGTATAATAATATATTTTCTTTGTACAATTTACCATATTTTACATTTACATTTAAATATATTACCACATAATAAAAAAATTGACTATTCTTCACAGGCCATATATTTTAAACATTAATCTATTCTTTCACATGACTCTATTTTTCTATCATTAGATTGTATCTCGGTTCTGTTACTTCCAGTACTCAAAGTTCTTATAAATTCCTGTAAAATAAGCTATTCATCATTTATTTTATGCAGCAACATTATTCATATTTTTTAATATTTTAATACAATTCATTTGATATTAAAGTTTGAAATACAAATTAATGGTATTATTTAATAAAATTTATTTATAAGAATCATTAATGTATAAAGTAGAATTATGCAGCCCTCATTTTTTTCATTAAAATCCCTGCAACAATAAATATCAAAATATGAAGTGAATAATTTTTTTACTATTTTTTAAATATGTAATATCAAATCTCTTATGGATTAATAATCTACTGTTTTATATTTTTATTCAATGCATTTTTACATGATTAAAAAAATCAAACTATTTCAATTCAGCAATTCTAACATTTTCCCCTGTAGTTTTATAAATCTGATATCAAATTTCTGTTTAATAATCCTTACATTTATCTTAAAGTCTGTCTATAAATAAAATATTGCACTAATATGTATTTTTCTTTCTAAGGAACATAATATGAGTCAGTCTTTTTATACATATGCATAATAAATTGAAATTTTACATTATGCAAATATATAATATATACTGAGAAGATTAGGGAATTATAAAGATGGAACTGTGAACACCAGAACCACTCCTACAACTTCCCAATCCACAGGTGGACCCTTTATCACTGTACCAAATTATACAGCACTTATAAAGATACTTAATTATAATTTCAGAAATGTATTTACTGCTTCTACTTTTAATATGAGAGCCATCTTGATAATTTTATGTCATTTTCAAATAAATATACACAATGTATACTTTCTTAGTCTATATTACACATGAAAATATTGATGGGATGTTGGTTCCTTCAAAAGCAATTGAAAAAGTGATTTAATACTCAAAACATACATCCTGCAGTGATTGATTGTTTTTTATCAACATATAGCAATGCATTAAATAAAAATATATAATAATTTCTGCATAGATGGCAATATTATATTTATGTATTTACATACTGGGATTAAAATTTAGATTTCATGTTACAATCAGTTTTAAGATCTTACTTATAAATGAATAAATCAAACTTATTTTTAAAACTTGATTTTTATATGACTATTATAAAAATATAACTACTCACCAACGTTTGACTATTTTACAATATAGTATTTTTCAAGGAAAACTGAAAAATAAAAATATATATTAATAAATATAAACATCACATATTCCAAACAAATCCAAAAATTAAAAAATACTCTTTACATCAAACTTTTTCTATTACAAACAATTTCAAAACATTATCAAAACTTTTTACATTTATATACCCATCCAAAAATACCCTAAAAGCATTTAATTATCAAATCTATTATTTTCTTTTTTCTATTATCATTCTATTCAATTCAGGCTTAATTTCACGAATATGAAGTCTTTTCTTTTTTATTCTTTCATGGTATGATTTTATACATTCTAAAGGTTTATTTCAAAATCTTTGTTTAAATTTATTTATATGCTTATAAATAGCAGATTTTTTTATCACTTAAATGCTGTTTTAATCTAATTTCTAATTTATTTTTTGTAGTCCTAACATATGATATCTTTATATTATTTTTTAATATAATTCAAACATTTTGTTATGTAAACTGAATTCATAATTTCTAAATTATTCTGCTACTTATTATTATTTCATTAAAAACTTAAAACTTTTTTTCATTTTTATAAACAAAATAAATGACATTTTATCCATGTCTGTAAATATTGATGTTATTGCAAACAAGACCAAGATATATGCCAACCCAAACTAGAGGATCAAAAAGCTGCCAAAAGAAGCTAGGAACACTGTTAATGACTCCATTATCTTTGATGAGAAGGGAGGTGATCACTCCAGAAATAAAGTTACAACAAAAACCTAGGTAAATATAAAAATACCAAATTTTCATGTTTAGATAAACTGTTATTCTTTTGAAATTTTATAACTAAAAACAATTTGATTGTTTATCCTTATTTTAGAAATTGACTAATCTTTAACAAAGAAAGCCATAATTAATTTACTACACTTTTATTTGACTATTATGTTAATGATTTACTTTTGTTTGTGTGTGTGCATGTGTAAATAAATCTGTTATGTTTAATTTGTTAATTTGCCTTAGATCTCTCTCTTCATACCTCACTATATAATATTTTAATTACCATAAATAATATTAAGTAAATTTAGAGATAATTATATATGTTCTTTGTGAAAATTCTTGCTCTGATAGTCTTATTTAAGCTAGATTATTACTCTTCCTGTTATCCAGGTAACAACCAAGCCCTGGAAGCATTTTAAAACCTGTCTTGTGCAGATAGATATTCTAATCAGTCTTGGTTAGATGGAACCCAGGAATCATTTCAATACAAATAAAAATATCCACAGACGAGATGTTTGCTTCTTGCAACCATAGAGAGAGTGCAGCAGTCTAAAAAGGTGGCTGCAGGTCAAATATTTTATACCATCCTGGTCTCACCATGGTATGCTTATATGTAAAAATATTAACCATATTTACTCCTCTGTTTAAAATAACAAAATTCACTAAATGCATAAAATAATTATTATTAATTTAAAAATGGTAATTTAATTTTAAATGTAAAGTATATTATGGTAATTAGCATGTTTTTGTTATTATATATATATATAAGGGAAGCAGATTTAGACAATGATAATTACAAACATACAACATTTAATCTATGAGATATTTTTACAATGTTACTTAAATTATATTTGCAAGACCGAATTTCTATAAATTCAATTTTAATAACTTTTTAAACAATTTAAATTATTGTAAATATTTAAACATCTACTAATATTATTGTCTGCTGCAAACAGAAAAAAGTAAATTTATTTTTAACTGCTTCGCAATATATTGCATTCTTCCTTGCATCTTATATGTTTTTATATGCAATAATAAAATTATAAATAATTAAAGAAATCCACCTTTCTTTATTATTGTTATAATGCTGATTTTATTAAACCTCATCAATTTGACACTTTTGATTGACTAGAAATATATTCTATTTTACATCTAGGTAATAGGGTAATATCTCCAAATCCATCATTACTTTCTGCAATTACTTAGACAAATTTTTGATTATAAATTAACTTATTTCTCATGTATCAAAAATTAAATCTAAAATAATTTCTAGGAATAACTTTCTTGGAAGATAGACCAGCACTATTTGAAGTTGTAATACAAATATTTCCTTAGCCAATAGAATATTCATCTGCTGATTAATATGATCATGTTAGAACAAAATACTTAATTCTAAACATCAAAATATGCTTGCTGATATACTCAAGTCCACTCCATTGCACTTGTTTGTTATTTTTTCATGTATTCTTCTACAAGATATTAGAAGGCAAATTTGTATCATAAAAAATGTATTGAAAGTTGTTAAATACATCAAAATTATCACTAACTCAAGATATATTTTCCATACTTAACACATATCTCCAATTACAATTTTCAGTTTGGATGCTTAACTGAGAATTTCTTTAAGAAAATGATGGTGTAAGAAGTATGCTTTTTGAGAAGTATCTTCTTTTAATACAGATCCATTAGCAGATTCAGAACTAAGCATAATTGTTATCTTCTTCACAAATAAAATTTAAAAATCAATTATGTAGTTGTAGCAAAATCCCTATGAATCATATAACTAAGATTGTCAAATATATGGATCTATGGATTGACGGACTTAATGAAATTACTGGAGAATCTAATTCCTGAGCTAATTCAAAAAAAAAATTAGTAAAATGGAACATTGTTGCTGCCATGAATATTATACACTTTGTCACAATATTCTTCTTCTGAATCAATTGCGGATATATAGCATTATAAAACGTTATCATTATAGTTTTCATCATTAATATACTTTTTAGCATTACTAGTATTAGAATAGTCATTATAACGAACAATCGAAATAATGTTTTTAGCATCATAATTACCATGATTTGACAAAATTATACTAAGAAAGGTTACTAATTTATCATTATAATCTTAAGATTTCTTTGTATTCTTTTTTAAAAAAAAAAACTTTGTATAATTAGCATTGCAATTATAATATTAAAATAATTATATCAAAAACACAATATATGCATTAAAAATTAATAAGTTTTAAGGCATTTTAATAATTTACATTTTAAAAAATTGGTTTAATTAAATAGATTGGAAAGTAATCTAAAAATGATTAAGAAAATAAACTTATTCTTTGAATATATTTTTTTCTCATTAATCGAATACTGTTTTCCATTACAAAAATAAATCGATCTCTATCTTTTAATAGACTTTTTGTCATAGAAAAAGTAGTTCACTTTTAAAAAATTAAAAGTGCACTATTATATATGAGTGGCTATGTATGTAGATATAGAAAGAAATATGATTCGGAATCTGATAAAAATAATAGTTATCAAAAAAATCTACCTTAAAAACTCGTTTAGTCAGTATATATATATATATATGTGCGTGTGTGTGTGTGTGTGTTTACATTTCATACACATATTATTTAATGTTGATTTACAAATGTTAAACTTTTAGATATTTTTATTGATATGTTTTCAGAAATAGGTTATGAAATAGAAATTTTATATATATAGGAGAAAATATGGTTACTACACAAAGTCTCAAAAGAAACGATATTTAAATATTTCAATCTTCTCAATTGGATTATTCACTTGAATGTGCTAGACTTGATCCATTATGGAAAAATCACTTTTGTACGAAAATTTCATCTAGATCTTTTTCATGTAAATATGATCTGAATGATAATGAATTTTCAGATTTGGAAATGGAAAGCATTATTTCTAAAGGACTTAATAACAGCAATAAAAGTAATCCATTTTAAAATAATATAAGAAAAATTGTTCAAAACAATATATCAAAAATTATTAAATATATATAATAAGTTAGCACTCTTAAATAACCACTGCCGTGCATACACCTCTATATTTTTCACAGAAAAAAGGTGAAGATGACATATAATAAAACCGGACTATTGACAGTTGAGAAGATTTTAAGTTTCAGGTTTTATTTTCTAAATAAAAATTACTATATTTCCATTTACAATTAATAATTAAATTTCTAGCTGTTAAAGAATAGCTATTTAAAAAACTTTTTTATATTCCATTTTCATTCGAATACTAGATAGGATATAGATGAAAGATGCGCTAACTGCTACATCACATTATCTTTTAAATTATATATATATATAAATGTAAAATACAGTACCCATTATAAAATATTATACACCTGGGTCTTTTTTTACGCGGACTTATTTAACACGATTTTGAAGTTATGCGATTCATGTTTCACCGGAAGTCGAACTCTGATAATGCGATATTACTTTAAATAATAAATTTTGCGCACTTACGTTATATTGAAAGTAATAGCACATTATTGGAATTTGACTTTCATCTTAGTAATTTCAATATTTTCAGTGCTTTATAATAGTAAGATTTTATGCAATAATGAAATTAAAATCATGATTTCCACATTTTATGTATACACACATTAAATTTTACAAGATTATAATGTAAATTTGTTCAAACATTGTGCGTGTTAATTTTGCATTTTAAATCACATTCTGTTTTCGCTTTTTAAAAAAGAACGTAATCAATTATTAATCATTTAGTGTCCACAAGTTTATTTTTAAAAGGTCAGTAATAGCAGTGGGCACAATTAAATTTGACAATTAAAAATTAAAATCTGATTTTTAATTGTAATTAACAATTTAAAAATTACTTACGGCAATGTGATGTAAAATGAAATTTGATTTTTAAACGGAATTGAAAATTAAAAAATTAATGAGAAAAATAAGAATTTAATTTTTAGTTGTTAGTTTTAATTAAATTTTTCCCAGCAGTGGTGAATAAATGTCTTTTTATTATCATAAGTCTAAGTTCATAAATAATTAATAAAATCATCATCTCAAAGATTAATTACTAATTACGTTGTCAACAGAAAAACATTAACACAATGTGAGAGTGAACTTGGCGCTAGTTGTATTTCCTCTTGTGAAGAATCTATTTTTTAGCAGTTTGCAAATGAAACTGTTGATCAGCAAATGGCAATAATAATTAAAACATGTATTTAAAAAAATGTAAATTACTGTACTGTAAATTATGCATAAAAATATATTATTTTGAATAAAATTAAATATTATAGTTAAAAAACGTTTGTCTTGTATCAATTTTTTTCAAATTTGAAATTTTTTATTAGTCATATTTTATTTCCTTATTTTTTTTTTTTTTTGAGCAAATTTTAAAGTAAATTTTACGTTGGTGCTTTGCTTTTACACGAGTTTTGAAAAATCACAATCCGTATCCCCCCTTTTTCAAGGTAAGTTATGTCTATTTTTGCATGATTTCATTTGCACGTGTTTTCTGAGGAACCTATCTATCATGTAAAATGAGACCCAGGTGTATATATAAATAAATAAATTTTAATGGTAAATACAATATTATAGTTTAAATTCTTTTGTAGCGCTTTTGATTACGTGGTAATCCTCGTCAGCTTTAACTGAATTTCAAATTTTTAAACTTAATGTTATGTATATTTCCATAAGTTGTGTATGGCCATATTCGCAACTTGAGGTATTAATAGCATCATTCTTATATTTATCAATTAATATTGCCTCTTTAATTTTCCTCTTTTTATGATTTCTTTCTTCCATTAATATTTTTATTTCATTACTATTAAATGTAAACTTATAATTACAAGTTTTTTTATGGTCAAAGAATACTGAAGCTGTATTAAATTGACTATTTATGTTATTTTTAATTCAATTATATAATAATTGATGCTCCTTATAACCGAATTAAAAATAATGTAAATAGTCAATTTAATACAGCTTCAATATTTTTTGACCATGAAAAAACTTGTAATTATAAGTTTACATTTAATAGCAATGAAATAAAAATATTAATGGAAGAAAGAAATCATAAAAAGAGGAAAATTAAAGATGCAATATTAATTAATAAATATAAGAATGATACTATTAATAGATAAGTTGCGAATACGGCCATACACAGCTTATGGGAATATACGTTACATTAAGTTTGAAAATTTAAAATTCAGTTAAAGCTGATGAGTGCTACAAAAGAATTTAAACTATAATATTGTATTTACAGTTAAAATTTATTTATTTATATATATGGTTTTTTTACTGAATTAAATGTCAAAGTGTTCTTTAGACTTTTATGTTTTATTACATATAAGTATGCATTGTAAAGCAATAAAAAATTGCAAGTGTATGAGTGCAAATATATATATAATACTAATAAAATGTCCGTTAATTAAAAAATAATGTAATAACAATAAAAATAATAAATATAAGGGTGATTAATTATTATACACTGTCTTTAATCAGCAGAAGTACACACAAAGATATAGTGTATTTACATTAAGTTTAATTCATCCCTAACATTATAAATGTTAATCTAACATAAGTTTAACTCACTTTATTCTAGATTTATGAACTTTAATAAATCTTTAATTATATAAAGAGTTTTATATATATATATATACTTAGAGTTTCTATTTCGGACACACATTTTTGAAAGCATATTGTTTTTCATATATATATTGTAACCGGACCCGCATACAACCGTTTTATTACGTCAGTTGTAATAATTTTCTGATGAGCATGTTGTAGGAAGGAACTATCAATTGACATTCCTAATGCAGATGTTAATGGCACCTACAACAATATTTCCTGCTCATCAGAGGATGTAGTACAATAGAGACTGGGAACATCTAAACATTTATATGTTTGGTTTTCCAAACAGCGCCATTAGAGTTCTGTCTCACTACAACCTGACTGGCCTAGGTCTAGTTATGTCAGACGTAGCTCAGAAGGCATGAGATTCTCATGAACCAGTGCTATAACTGATGAGTGATGCAATGAAACAAAACAAAACTGGATAACTGGATAACCAATTTAATTTTTAGTAACAAAAAAAATTTATTAAATAACAATTAATTTGCAATTTCTAACAAAGTTCATTTCTATCCACATGATAACTCATTTTCATTTTACTTATGAAAGAGTTAGAAGTAGTTGTTTTTTTTATCAATAGTTTATTTACAAATTCATTTATGAGAAGGAGTTTGGAAACAGTCTAATTCATCAATAGTTCATTTTTGAATTCCTTTATGAGAAGAAGTTTGGAAATATTCTAATTCAACAATAGTTCATTTTGAATTCATTTATGAGAAGAAGCTTGGAAACATTCTAATTCAACAATAGTTCATTTTGAATTCATTTATGAGAAGAAACTTAGAAGCAGTCAAGCATTTATGATTTATACAATAATTCATTTTGAATTCATTTAAGATAAGAAACTTAGAAGCAGTCAAGCATTTATGGTTTATACAGCATTTCATTATTTTATGAATTACTATTGATTGGTAAACATTTAAACTTAGCAATTCTTGGTTTGTGGAGCATTTATCATTTGGTAACTGAAGCATTTATAATTCAGTCAGATATAAAAGTATCTTCATACACATAAACTCTGTTTGGCTTGTGGAGAATTTATCATTTAGTAATTGAAGCATTTATAATTTAGTCAAATATAAGAGTATATTCATACACATAAACTCTATTTGGCTTGTGGAGCATTTATCATTTAGTAATTGCAGCATTTATAATTTAGTCAAATATAAGAGTATATTCATACACATAAACTCTGTTTGGCTTGTGGAGCATTTATAATTTAGTCAAATATAAAAGTATATTCATCTACATAAATTCTGTTTGGCTTGTGGAGCACTTATCATTTAGTAATTAAAGCATTTATAATTTAGTCAAATATAAAGGTATATTCATATACATAAACTCTGTTTGGCTTGTGGAGCATTTATAATTTAGTCAAATATAAAACTATATTCATATACATAAACTCTGTTTGGCTTGTGGAGCATTTATCATTTAGTAATTAAAGCATTTCTAATCCATATAGTAAATACGTTCAAATATTTTTATAAATAAATTTGCGTATAACTATTTCATAACTTCATTTTATAACGTATGATAAACATGTTCTAATATTTTACAAAATAAATTCTACGTAATTATTTAATAACTTCACTTTATAACGCATGATAAAGATGTTTTAATATTTTATAAAACAAATTCTATGTAATTATTTCATAACTTCACCTTATAACGTATAATAAAGATGTCTTAATATTTTATTAAACAAAACGTATGCAACCGTTTCATAAATTCACTTCATAACATATGATAAATATGTTTTAATATTTTATAAAAATAATTTTTATGTAGATATTTCATGATGTCAATTTATAATTTATGGTAAAGATGTCTAAACATTCCTATAACATAATTACCTTCCAGTTTTACAGTCCATTTTACTCTAAAGAAGGCAGGTTATTTCATCTATGGAAAGTCATGGCACAGCGTGGAGAGAGTGTAGCCACTAAATTACCCCATTATTATCATAATTCCTCTAGCAAAGGTTTCTTTTTCCATTTTCACGTCTTGCTGAAGCTATATTTTAATATGTCAAAAGAATTAAGTAATACACTTTTTTTTAAAAAAAAAATTAATATGTTCTGCCTCTCTGTGTAAAACGAGAGAGAGAAAAAAAAAGTTCTTTTCTTCCGACGATGTGCTTAATTTGAATAATGCCTCAGTTTAACTCAAGTATCTTTTCCTTTTTTCTTTTTAATGATTGGATGATTAATTTCTTTTTTTTTTATTGAGACAGATAAAAAAAAATAAGATGACATAACATTTTATTCAAATCCATCAGTCACAAAATTAAAAATATGATCTTTTCTTTTTTTTTAACAATTTACAACTTTTATTTCATTCCCAATTAGACTGAATCATGCTAGACATTTTTAAATGGGGGGGGATCTTTTGAATATTTATATGGGTAACAGTATATCTGTTTCATTACCCCTCACCAAATTTTGGGATGAAATCGCCTGGAAGTACGATTTCATTCCATCTACTATACACATTATTTCTCAGTACTGCCTGGTTTTAGATATGCTGATGAATGGGTAAGATGAGCTGGAAAAGTGAATACATGAACCATAGCCTCCAATGCTGGGACAAATAGATGGCCAAACACAAACTACCAGTACACACCGCCTCATGACGTCACGAGAAAATATCTCATTTTTAAGCACTACCTCTCTTGTACCTAGAAGCATCATCCAACCAAGAGTAGGAGCCAGAGAAAAGAAATCAATTTGGCACTCAGCCAACCCTGCTCAGCTTCGGTGAGTCTTAGGGGCTATCATTTGGCCTATCCATGAGACCAAGGCCTATACATGAGACCTATATATACGCACTGCTGGACTACTCTTGGAGCACAACATCCAGGTCTGGATAGTGCCGAGCATATACTTCAGAGCATCATAACACAATGCATCCAAGCAGCTCAGCTCAATCATCCACCATCTCAACATGAAAAACACAAGTTCATGCATCACTACATCACACTCACAAACTTTTCCCATCAGCTATCTCTATTTTATTCTGAATTATAACTGCAACCTGGTTTGGAGAGACTGAGAATCATGATCAGTTCTCCTATAGTCCTCTTTTATATTATGAGGTGACATACTTCTGGATCATCTCTTTGTTGAAAATTTATCATGTTTAACATTACTGTGGTGTCTTGCTTCTTCATTTCTGTATTTTCTTTGGAGATCCTTGTTACTGTTTGATCTTCTAATTATACGCATCCGATATGGACCATGAACACCATCTGTGGATTTTCTCCTGTTCCTCTTCCATGCTGGTATTTCATTTTTACATAAAAGTTTATTTTTAAATGGTTCTTCTGCCATAATAATTATTTTTTTAGTATTTATAAAAGTTTCTTGTTGCTTAATTTTATTCACACTTATAAATCCTGAGTTTTCAGATTCCCTTTTGGTGTCTTTTCCTGCGTAAGCAACTATATTTTTAATAACTGTCTTTATATATTTTTTTTCTGTACTCAATTTTTGATTTGAGTTTATTAAGCTTTTGTTTATAATTTTTACATATGGCTGAGGACTAACATACTTTTCTTTCCATTTTATGGTTTCTTTCTCTATCTCCTTTACTAGTTCATAGCATATATCAGACAATTTTTCTGAAACATTTTCTTCTATATTGGACAGTCCCTTTGTTATATTTTGATTATGTTCATTTTCACGTTTTTCATCTTCTTGAAGATCAGAAGATTTTAATCTTGCTTTATTAGATTCATTTTCATCCATTTGAAACTCTTTTACTGTATTTGATACAATTTCATTCTCAGCTTCTGTATATACTGTTTCTTTATTTTCAATTTTAGAGGTATATTCCACAATCAGAAGTTTTCCTGAAGGTAGACTGACAATTTCAAAATCACTCTTTGTAATTTCAATTTCTTCCTTTTTAATAATCTCAAATTTTGCTTCATCAGTAATAGGATATTCAATTTGTGATTCCTTTAAAATATCTTTGGTTGGAAATTCCAAAGTTTCCTCCTCATCCAATTTTTTAGGTTGAATTATTTCTTTTATCAACTGGTTTAACTTTTCATTCTGATTTTTGAATGCTTCCATAATTCGTTTTTCTATTCTTTGGTTTGCTTCTATTGCTTGCTTGTTATATTCTTCTCTTTGTTTATCCCATTTTTGGTTATATTCTTCTCTTTGTTTGATATCTTCTTCTCTTTGTTTATCCCATTTTTGGTTATCTTCTTCTCTTTGTTTATCCCATTTTTGGTTATATTCTTCTCTTTGTTTATCCCATTTTTGGTTATCTTCTTGTCTTTGTTTATCCCATTTTTGGTTATATTCTTCTCTTTGTTTGATATCTTCTTCTTTTTGTTTATCCCATTTTTGGTTATCTTCTTCTCTCTGTTTGATATCTTCTTCTCTTTGTTTGTCTCTTTTCTTTTTATCTTCTTCTCTCCATTTGATATCTTCTTCTCTTTGTTTGTCTCTTTTCTTTTTATCTTCTTCTCTCCATTTGATATCTTCTTCTCTTTGTTTATTATCTTCTTCTCTTTGTTTCTCATCTTCTTCTATTTGTTCTTTGATCATATCGAATAGCTGCTTTAACATGGCTTTCTTTTTTGTTTCCTGAGTTTCTACGTTCACCATTTTTCCTTTGTTTTCTGACTTAGTAAGCTTCTCTCTCCATCCACACCATGACTTTACTCCATCTTCTTTGAAATGCCTGTTTCATTCTTTATGCCATTCATTTTTGTGTTGTTTCTTTTAAACTTTTATTTTTCCATCCTTCCTGAACAAATTACATCACTACATCATATGCACTGTTCATATCACAGAATCGTGATCTGCTTATGCCTATGAGTAGGCTAGCTAGATCGGACCTCACAGTAGGGTGGCAAATTAACCGGCCTATGAGTATGCTAGCCAGATAAGGCCTCACAGTAAGGCGCCAAATGTAACCAGAGCCTATAGGTCGGTTAACCAGGTAAAGCCTCACAGTTGGATGACAATGTAATAGGTGCCTATGGTTAGGCTAGCTGGATAAAGCCTCACAGTTGGATGACAAATGTAACTGGACCCGCATACAACCCTTTTATTATGTCAGTTGTAACAATTTTCTGATGAGCATGCCGTAGGAAGGAACTATCAATTGATATTCCTAATGCAGATGTTAATGCCTCCTACAACAATATTTCCTGCTCATCAGAGGATGTAGTACCATAAAGACTGGGAACATCTAAACATTTATATGTTTGGTTTTCCAAGCAGCGCCATTAGAGTTCCGTCTCACTACAACCTGACTGGCCTGGGTCTAGTTATGTCAGATGTAGCTCAGAAGGCATAAGATTCTCATGAACCAGTGCTATAACTGATGAGTGATGCAATGAAACAAAACAAAACTGGATAACTGGATAACCAATTTAATTTTTAGTAACAAAAAAAATTTATTAAATAACAATTAATTTGCAATTTCTAACAAAGTTCATTTCTATCCACATGATAACTCATTTTCATTTTACTTATGAAAGAGTTAGAAGTAGTTTTTTTTTTTATCAATAGTTTATTTACAAATTCATTTATGAGAAGGAGTTTGGAAACAGTCTAATTCATCAATAGTTCATTTTTGAATTCCTTTATGAGAAGAAGTTTGGAAATATTCTAATTCAACAATAGTTCATTTTGAATTCATTTATGAGAAGAAGCTTGGAAACATTCTAATTCAACAATAGTTCATTTTGAATTCATTTATGAGAAGAAACTTAGAAGCAGTCAAGCATTTATGATTTATACAATAATTCATTTTGAATTCATTTAAGATAAGAAACTTAGAAGCAGTCAAGCATTTATGGTTTATACAGCATTTCATTATTTTATGAATTACTATTGATTGGTAAACATTTAAACTTAGCAATTCTTGGTTTATGGAGCATTTATCATTTGGTAACTGAAGCATTTATAATTCAGTCAGATATAAAAGTATCTTCATACACATAAACTCTGTTTGGCTTGTGGAGCATTTATCATTTAGTAATTGAAGCATTTCTAATTTAGTCAAATATAAGAGTATATTCATACACATAAACTCTGTTTGGCTTGTGGAGCATTTATCATTTAGTAATTGCAGCATTTATAATTTAGTCAAATATAAGAGTATATTCATACAC
>JAQFVV010007227.1:72500-126979 GCA_028023455.1 Epiperipatus broadwayi | reverse complement strand
ATAAAAAAAAAAAAAAAAGTTTTTTTTTTTTAAATATTAAATAATATTAAAGTATTTATTTCAATTTTTTAAAAAAAGTACTGCATATTTTTAATATAATTCTATAAAGTAAAAACGATTTACACAATAAGTTAGGTACAATTTATATTTATTCAATAATAGAAAATGTATTAGTAATTATAATTCTATAGTAGTATAATATTGTTATAATGGAATGTATTATAGTTGATAAATCCAATGTAGTGAACAATAATATGCATAATTTAGAGATAAATTATCAATAGATATTTTATGTAATATCGATAATATTGCTAAAGCGAAATTGTCTAGTAAAAAAGAGGATATCCATGTTTTGATTAGTATTATTTTATATTTATCCATATTATGTTTTCTATAAAATTTAAAAAAAAAAGAAACATACTGAATAAATAATGGCTAAAGGATGTAAAATATATTTTGAGTAAGCATTAAATAAGTTCAAATTTTTATATAAGATTGATCAAAGAAGGATTAATAATATTGTATCATTTTTTTATTATTTTATTTAAATCAGAATAAAGACTTAATGAGGTTCGAATATAAAGAATGTTTAATGGTACCAATCTTTCAGATGTTTAAAATGTACATATTGTAAATAAATTGTTATGTTGTTAATGTTATAATAAACTTTATTAACATTTGTGTGTTGGTTTGTTATTTTTTTCCATCTTCATGAAGTTGAACACAGAGTTAATAAAAGTAAACCCAATATTTTTTGCACAGAAATAAATAAAGAATTATTTTAAGAATTGGATTTCTTATTAAGTAATCACATTTACATTATCTTATGGTCATAAGTTAGTTATCCTAGTAATACATTGGATTATATGCGCTCAATTGCCACACACTTTTATTTGTCAGATTATCAAGTGCTTCCACATATTTATTACATTATTACATGAAGATAAAAGATTATATTAAATTATTTTATTGTTTTATCATGATAATAGAATTATAGTATAAGAAAGGATATACAGAGTTAGTTATACAATGAAGAATATTACTATTACTTTATTATTATTAGTTTAGTGTAGTAGATTATGACATAAAATCCCATTTCATATTTTACTATCGTAAATTTAATTAACATAAAGTAAATTTCATGAACCTGAGATTTTATTGAGCTAGATTATTATAAATAGAAGATTAAGATTTAATTATCAGTTTAATCTTAATGAGTAAGAATTATTTAAAGTCGTAAGAATACTATATGTTTATTTATTTGAAATAGTAATAGGAGGGAATAGTGTTCTTATGCCATTGAGGTAATATCTTGTAGGATGTTGACTCAATGTAATCTATCTTGTCACCGGTGTTTTCACTTCCAAGTCTCATGAAAATATTAAATATTTATTCAATTTATTTTTATAAAATGAACCTTATTCGTATTTTAAATTTGAGCTAGTGAAATATTTAATTTTAATGCTTAATATTTCATCTATTAATTATTAACTGAGCTAGAACCCGTTTTACTTTATATCATATACTATCTGGAAGTGAGAATGAAGCATGGCACGGGTAGAATATATATATATATATATATATATATATATATATATATATATATTGTACCCTTCCTTAATGAAAATAACTACTGAACAATGAAACAGTAAGATTTGTATTCGAATCTTAAGTTTCACCTTTTTCTGTCGTCTCTCACTGACCGGTCTATCCCGCCCAAATTTAAACTTTTTGATATCGAATTGTGTGTGTAACAATATTAAAAATGTATAAATATATGTAAATTCAGCTTAAACACACACAAATTTCGATCTCAAATTAAACACAATAAATAGGGATAAAATAATATAATTTAGATTTCTTTTAGTTATATAATTTTGTATAATTTTAATCATTTATTTTGGATTATAAAGTTCGTATTTATTGCTTTTTTTAAATTTCATTTAATAATAATTCTAAAAATATCTGATGTAATATTTAATTAAAAGTTAAAATAATCTTATGTTCCTTTTTTGTTTTTGAAATTTAAAAGCATCGGTCAGTGATAGATAATAGATTAATTAAAGAAAATTTCCCCAAAAATGTAATTAGTAAATGTAAAATATAAACAATAGAATGGCAGCTTTCTTAAAAACAACTAAATGCATTGATTATCCTCAGGGCAGATTAAATAGAACCTAAAAATATCTTAACAAAAATGTGAAAGATCAAGATAAAAAAAGAGGCCATCTTGGACTTGCTGGAGACATTCACTTAAACTTTAGCTTTGCTCTCGATCACTGAGAGTCTCCAAAAATATAAAAATAATTTGTTCCTGCCAAGGTATGACCGAGTAAAGCACCTAGATTATTCTCCATCAGGAGATGGCCTATCGGATGCTGAACTTTCCATTGCCCGTCATAAATTCACCCTGAAGATCTGCTGCCTGAAATAAATTAAAAAGCTGCTGCTGCTGTGAAATTAAATGAAATATCTAAATACAAGAAAGACTTGCCACTCGTGAACTTTTTGCTGCTAAACTCATGGAATAAGAAAACTTCTTATAAAACAGGTACCTGTCTGTGTTCAAACTCTAAAGTACTCTAATAATATGCTATAGCTCTTCTTCATACTACTTATCTAAATTATAAAATGTAAAAACTACCATTTGTATAACTAAATTGAATAATTAATTTAATATGTAAATTTGTCTAATAATCTAGCTTACCTCACTCTATCTGGGGTGTGTATTTCTAAAATCTACATTTTATCTATATTTATTATTTAATTATCGCATGCTTACAATTGTCTCTATTTTCAAAGTTTAAATCTATGATCGTTTAAAACAATGAATGCGTGTCAAATTTTCATTAATATTTACTTTCTTTAATAACTTAACTTTCATATAAATCGACACACATTCAATGCTTCATTTATTGTAATGCAGGGGTCTACAACTTCGCAAATGGCTGGCATATTAGTTGTAATCATTCCCAGTTTAGATATGTTTTGTATATAGTAAATCATCATGAATAATTCCAGAAAATTACATTTCTTTGAGAGTCACCAATGTTCTTTAGTAAAAGTTGATAATGTCGGGCCGAATTAGAAATCCATTTAAATCTTATCATAATCGTTTATAAGTATACATGTGTTACGTTTTAGAGACGCGATCTATTCCGCCGTAAATATTCCAGATTCTTCAGGGTTGAAATTAACCCCCGTCATCCTACACAAGTGGACATAATAAATGCTCCTGTAGGATTTGACCTGTCATGCAGCCAGCTGCAAATTGTGACACGTACCACTTGTCCCTGGTTATGCTTATGTGACACCTTACTTCGTCGGGCCGCGGCAGAGACCAGCCCGACAGTTTTATAAACTCATTTGCGGCATTGCAGTTTCAATATACTGCCATTCCATATCGCCCTTCTAAAGCATACCATGTGTTCCTTTACTTAGTTTTATTATTCTATATATCACTCCACCTCTGCATTATCTTCATAATTCACTCTCAAATAAATGTTTGCCCTTAGTCATAAGATAAATATTTTAATTAAATAAATATATGTCCGCCGCTACTCTTAAATCTTACTTTAGACTCTTGCATTGCAAAGGTATAAATTCCCCAAGGCATGCATTAGAAATACTTACTCGAGAATTTTAGGTAGCTAGATTACGCCTTCAAATAAATGTATTCCTTTTGTAAACATTACAGTATCGGAAATACCGCTACTGAAATCCTCAATATAAAATAATGATCTTATTAAAATGTATTAATAAATAATTTTAAACTATACGTCTGCAGTTATGTTTCATTCTTTCGATACCCATTCTATATACTATTTCCTCGATTATGTAAATATGAATGTTTAATTAATATTAGTTTGATTATTGGCTAACTCGAGAATAAAATCATGAGTCTCTTGCATATCCCTGACCACCGTGCCTAAGAAAATATTTACTAATGTCGCATCAGATGTGTTGTTTCGTGGATTGTATTGTGGAACCGATAAACTATGTTCAAACTCAGTACCACGGGTGGCTTCGCTACTCGATGGTGCTGCTGTTCTGTATGGTGGTCGAATTCTGCACTATGTTTACGAGTCACACGTTTTCTGACCGTTACAACAAGAGAATCAGGTTAACTAAGATAACAATAATATATTATAATTAAGTTGCATAAATGATGATTATTAAAATAATATAACATAAAGGCTAGCTTAAGATATAATCCCTAATAAAATAATATTTTTCACTAATTAAATTTAAAAAAATATTATTATAATAAAATATCATAACACTTAGGTTCTTCATAAATAATTAGGGTTCCAAACTATAATACTTAATCCATTCATTTACTAATAAATCTAATTTATAACTAACTCACCATTATAAACAAAGTAAGGTTCTATCAAAAATAACAAACATAACTATAAATCTCCTAACATGAGACTTTCAGTAAGGGCACAGTAATTTAAACATTGAGAGTACATCCTAAATACATTTATCACAGAAATAACAAGAAACTAATTAATATTCCTTTAATAAAATACGAATTAATAACTCAACTCATCATCTCTCAATAAGAAATTTACAATCCTCCAAAATAACATCAATAATAATAAAATAATAATAATAATAATAATAATAATAATAATAATAATAATAATAATAATAATAATAATAATAATAATAATAATAATAATAATAATAATAATAATAATAATAATAATAATAATAATAATAATAATAATAATAATAATAGTTGTAGTACTAATAATAATAATAATAATAATAATAATAATAATAATAATAATAATAATAATAATAATAATAATAATAATAATAATAATAATTATCATCATCATCATTTCAGGTTCATTTCTAACAAACTAATAACAAAGTAAATTAAGTAATTAATACCCTGTAGTTAAATATGATAAGGGGTTTTATATGATATTTAATTACTCTTACAAAATAATAACAACAACAAACAACTAAATATCTTAATGACTCTCAATACCAAACCTACCATATAGATAAAATTTAGAAATAAAAAAAAATAATATAATAAAATTTTATGTAAAAAAAATTGTACAATATTTTCTTGTTTAATGTGCCATTCCTAAAAAATATGTATTCTAATATTGTGGCAATATCAAGCATCTCTCATTGGTGTTGTATCGGTTTAAAATAATTAATTATGATCATATTATTTAAAATAATAATAGTAATATACTTGATAATTTAACCATTTGTAATAAAAATAATGTCTATATAATCTTTATGGATCATGTGCCAAATAAATATTGTTTTAAATTATTGATTTCTGTGGGTCATGCATGTAGAATAAAAAAAATCAATAAGCAACACTCAGATAAATCACAACTTGACTAAAGTAAATTTTAAGAAAACAATTCACAAATTTATTTACAAATTGACAATAACATATAACATAATATAATAAAATATTTACAGAGTAAAATGTAGATTAACATTATTTAACATAAATCAAACAAAAAATATTTACAATAAATATGACACATAAATACAAAAAATAAAAATAAAATAGGCTTCACTCTGACCATTTCAAAATACAATAAAAATGAAAATTTACAATACTTATCTTCATTTAGTAAAATAGTGTTATATTATTTGTATTAGGAATAGTTATAATAACTCTTCCAATTTCTAAAACAAAACTAAATACTATGTTTATTCTACCATAAATAAATTACTTGTGATGTAAAGACATCAATACAAGTTTATATTTAAAAAAAAACACATTTCTTAAAATATAAATAAATATTAAAAAAAAAATATTTAAAATTTTCTTTGCAATTTAACAATGTGCAATTCTAATGTTTGAATATCAGAAAGTAAAAAAAAAAAAAACTTAAAGTATAAATATTTCTCTGTATAAAGTTAATTAACTATTATGCAAAGAGACAAAAATATTCAAAAGGAAATTTTAAATTTTATAACTTAACAAGGTTTCACTTATCAATAATAAAATTGAAGAAAACTATTCAAAAGTTATATCACTTGAAATGTATTTTATTTTCATTTTGACACTCTTTCTACATCATATCACCCCAAAATCATTTTCACTATTCTTACTTTTATTCCATTTGAATATGCTTCTTATTAGGATAAGTTATCTTTAATATTTTGTATAAGCATCAATTATTTTTCTCTTGTATGATAATCATTAAACTCCCAACATCATTTGAAAGAAAAATTTTATAGACTACAGCTTGCCCTCTCACAAAAATATCTACTTGAAAAAACAGTTCAGTCATTACTTTTCCAACTTATAAACTATATTCTATGGTGATACATTTGGTGATAGATAGTGATTAAAGTGTAGGATATGGAATGTTTAAAAAAATAAGAGTATTATCATGGATACAGGGGAAATCAAAAGAGTAGGTTCGTATTTATTGGGAAGCTAAGATAAAGGTCATGGTACCTCAAATAGATTCCTGGTGTAATGAAGCAGCCAACTCCATGTATTCTACCAGTTGGTATGAAGTGGTCAGTCATAAAAATTGCCACATTTCTGATCAAAAAAATCCAAGACTCAGATATCACTATAATGCAGGAAGATCATGAACAAGGGGAATGGGTCAAAAATTTGGAATTATCTTCTGAGTCAGATGGTTTACCTTAAATGAGGGACAAAGTGCAGCAACTTGCCTATCTTCAAATGATGGTGTCAAAATAAAAATTAAAAGGAAAAAAACAGAAGAGAAATTGGAAGACTTATAAAAATAGCAATGTGGAGATGGACATTCAGCATGAGATGCCAACTGAATCCCACAATAAGTCAAATTGTGAGGCTCATTACAAAGGGAATAACCTGAAGGAGCTAAAGCAGAGTGGTAGATCAAGTTCTGGAGACAATGAGTTGCCAGACTTGAAAAATAATCATAATAATAGATTGCCTCTTAGGATGCAACCAAATTGAAAAAAAGGTCAGATAACTGTTAAAAAAATACAGATGACTAATGCTGATTCTCACACTGGCAACTTGCAGGAAGAGGAAGCAAATGGCACAATGGAAACATAAGTAGCACCTAAAGACATATTTTGTCCAGAGCTGGTTGGGGTTGAGCAGATGAGACTGCTCTCAGTATTGACATTCTCTCTAGTAATTCAGGTGACCTGATGACTGTACATTCTGGCATGCCTGGACCTGGTACTTTGGGGGTCTTCTTTAAAGACATTAACTTGCAGGTATAGCATACAATAATGTATTCAGCATTAGGTCATGAGGTCTCAATTAGCACTTGTTGATCTCCTAGAGGCTCTAGTCACAGTAATCAATAAATTTTGTCAGTCAGAGTTGTCTTCTTGGGTTTTCTGAATCCATTCTTCCCTTTATTAATTTTCTTCTAAAATGTTAATTTCAATCATTGGGATCAATGCCAAGGGATTAAATTCTATGGCAAAACAACACACCATTAAAAACTTGTTTAATCTTAATCTTCCACATGCCATTTGCATGGCAGAGTCAAACAATTAGTCAAATGTCTAGTTACAGAATCGAATCATTATTTTCCTCTCTAGGTTACTTTAAATCTTCAAACTCTCTCATTGGGTCAGATTTGTTGCAATATTGATAAATAGATATAACATCCCTTTGGAGTTCAAAGACATTTTTGTTGATTCTAATTGTATTATCATTGATATGTGTTATGGCTAACATCATTTTAATCTGGTCTATCTATACTTACAAAGCAATGAAACTTATAGACACTCTTAACATATTTACAGCTTCAAACTCCATTACCCTGTTAATTTTAGGGGACATTAACATGAGTTATGAGTGATTTAATCAGCAAATCCACGCATTTTCTTAATGAGGTGATCATGTGTGGTAGGGTTTATTTCCTCCAGAGGCATTCTACTATTATACCTATAGATGGAGGACCCTTGACCTCCTCTACTACATGCCAGACCTACACTTTCAGCAGAATCTGGTACTAAGGTTGGTCAGTGTTTCTGACCACTTGGCACTACACATTGAAATTTAGGCAGATGATGGACCTCTGACTGTATTTGGGTTGAGGAATACTATAAGGCTGGTGAATAAACAAACCATTCCTGCAGGTCTCATGTTTGAAATATATTTGTTTAAAAATCAATAATTTGAAGTTAGGCCCCTTTAAGACCAGGACTGCCTTCCATGAAGTTATCCAGGCTATTGTTAAAAAATTTACTTGGAACTCTTTTGGCCCAGAAAAAGTATTACTTCAGCAAATGACATTGCAAATAAAGTGGACCTACTCTCTGGCAGCAGTCACAGATGAAATTCTATGAGTGAAGGAACATTATCAAAACCAGCAAAGAGCCTTGGCAGAGAATATCACAATCAAGCATGCCCATAGGTTCCTTGGGAACTGGCACTGTTGGATTGTACCAGAATTTATTTGAGGTGGGCACTGGGAGGAAGTAGGAAGCAGATTATTTCCTCATCAATTGTCCTTGCTGGGCAGTCATACATCAGGGATGCTATGATCTTGGTAAGTCATAATTACTTCATGGAGATTTAAGTTACAAAAATAAAGAGATGACTATTAGTAGAGCTGAATGCAGAGTGGATTGTTTATCAAATCATGGAATCACTAATCAAGATATCCTTGGAAAAGTTAGATGATTTCCAAAGGGGGAAATACTTGTTCACATGTGATACCCAAGTTCCTCCTATGATACCTGAGTCATTTCATTGTGCCAATCATCTTTGGAGTCATCAATGAGATGGCCACATGGTATAGATCAATTGAGGGTCTGTTCCGAGACTCACTAGTGCCCTTTTTAAAAAATATTCACCCTCTGAGCTCTCTAGTCTTTGGCTGATTTCTATGATGCATTTGGTCAAGATTATTGAGCCACTTGTTAGGGACTGCATTCAAAATACAATTTATCAAAACTTGTCTGCTGTACATGTCACAAGGAAAGGGCTATATACAACCAGTACTGTTTGTTTGTTCAAGATTGTACTTGAGCATGAGAGGCATTTTAGAGGTGTCAAGTTAATCACTGTCCAACTAAACATCAGGGCAGCATTTGACTCAGTGAAGACGGATCTGCTTATTGAGGTACTTAGGTATTATATGATCTCCACCCATCTTTCCATAACTGAAAGACAAGACAAATTTCTCATCACTTTGGATAGAAAAATAGTACCTGGCTTTCATCTGAATCTCTCTATCCCACATGACTCCCTACACAGTATTCTTTTATTCCCAGCATTCATCAACCTACTATTTGTTAGACTTGAGAAAGACCTGCCAGGTATTCACATTCCAAACCTGGGAAGAGCAGTCAAGGTACTCACATATGTTGATGACATTGTGGTATTTCTTCCATTGGAAAAAATATATTCCTGTTTTTGAGAAAATCATGGACTAGTATTTTGAGAATTATGACCTCAACTTTAATCATGAGAAGTCTGCAGCATACTGGCTAGTGACTGGTAAGATTCATCAATTTTTTTCACTATGCCACAATATTTTATTGTTTTTCCCATTATGCTTTCTGCAAGAGTTGTGAGAATTCAGGTTCAAAAAACTATTCAAGGTGGTCAAAAGCACAGTCTATTCAATTTCAGGGATTTACCTGTTGTTAGTGAAAAAAGTGGCATACATAATATGCTAGCTTCCCTGAAAATAAACTATTTTATACTGGCAATAGTGCCAACTAAAGGTTTCCAGGAGAAAGTTAACTCTCTTTGCTCTTGACTGATCTGGAAAAAAAAGGTTTGTCAAAATAAGCCACAAAAAGATGTGCCAACCCAAAAAGACTAATGAGCTTGCCCTTCACTCTATTCAGACCATTCTCTATAAAAGGGCCCATAATCTTTTGGTTGGGCTAAAATAATGATTTACAACAACTGTTTGACTTGCCGATGCCTATGGCTGGCTTGGCTGGAGAGACTTGTTGCATTGGTTAAGGGGGTGGAATTGGAAGTGAATTGCTATTGGCTAAATTCAAATATTGAGATGTACACCAATTGCTTAACCCTAACCAGCTGATTTTCAGGGCTTCTTTGGATTTTAAAATGATTTTTAATTAGGAAATTTAAATTCTGGAAGTTGGAGGGAAAATATATAGATTTCTTCATAAAAGTAAAATTGATTGTACTTCCCAACAATGAATTTTTAGTCACGAGGAGAGGCTTTGACAAACTAAATTTGGTTTTCCAGATGTGTAATTGAGAAAATGAATCAATGGAGCATCTATTCTTTAGTTGCATGGTATTAAATAAACTCAGAGCTATACTTCATGGTTGGATCACATCCTATAAATAAAGAATTTTTAACTTGAACAATCATAATGATAGTCTGGACAATGAGATGCTTCTTATTTGGGAAAAGTAATTTAAATTTACACAACAAACATATGTGCAAGGTCAGGGCTATCAGGAAGATAGATCACACAATCTTGCCCAAAATAATTTATAATGTTACCTGAAAGCTTGTATTGTTTCCAGAATAGTTTTTGCTTCAATGCTGAGATGTTTTCTTTCTGGTCTGTCCAAAAATCATTATACATAAGCCACTAAGATGGCTCTCTCCATGGTTGGGTGTGCCCATTTAATGTAATTGATAACCAAAGAATTAGCCCTGCCATAACAGTCAGAAGGCTGCAGAATGCATATTGTTTCCCTGCTCATGTTTTGTCCAGTAAAGATGCTGAACTTTCAACTTCAGAAAAATAACAAGACTATTGAAAAGGGTGCATATTGCTCAAACTATCCGAAAGCTCATCACAATTCAAGATGATTCCTTTATTTATTAACTTTGTATTTGATATACTATTTATTCCTTGTATTCATAGGCAATAAAGTTACTTTTGAAAATAAAATAAATGCAGAAACAAGGGAACACATTCAAAGTCTCTACCTAGACTTATCCCATCCCCAAAGCACTCTATGATTTTGTTTTATGTGATCATTTTGATCATCAATTCACATAAAGATTTAATTTTTTTTTAATGTTAAAATAAGTAAAGCCAATAATTTATAATAAATATTATGTTAAAATTCATTTATTAAGTACTAAGTGAGTCTTAGTAAGTTAATATATGTGTGCTTTAGGAACCTCTATTGTTTAGTTATCTTTATTATTACTTTATGTTTATTATAGTATGATGATTGAATTGGTTGGGAATTTAATTCTGCAACTGTATTATTAGAAATAATAAAGTTGTCAGGTTAATGGTAAGGCTGCATTTTATAAAATATAGTGTTAAATCACTTTTAAAAATAAACCCCTTTTTAGTTAAAAGGTATTTAATGTTTATCTTATTAATTTTCACAGATTTGTTAATTACTTTCACAAACTATAAACAACGTGTACATAATTTATGTATATATAGTCTAGTGGCTGCGAGACAATAAAATTCACTTTGGATCTCAATCAAATTTGTGATTGTACTTTTTTCTATATTTATAATAAAATATATGACTCTTTCTCCATTCTTCCATTATTTTAGTTACGATGATTAGTTAATATTTAATATTGTTAAAAACTTGTATACATAAATATATAATATTCAGGTTCATTCATATGCAATTAACAATATTACAATATCAATAATTTAACTCTAACGTGTTAATTACACATATATGAAGCCAAATAAAAAATATTTTTATGTCTGTTACTTTTGAAAATATTTGTTTTAGTATATATATATATATTAAGTTAATGTAACTTAGGAAGTTTAATCAAACTCTCACTAAAATTATTATTTTATAATTTAAATTTTCTATGTTTGAATGTGTAATTACACACTGTAAACGCAACTGCTGTAAAATGATGAAATTAAAATCTTCTCTAAGTTTTGTGCTACACATCAAGATAAAACTATTGAAATTAATTTAAAAATTGCTTAGTTGTATAATAAATAATAAATCAAATCCCTATCTAATATTGTAAAGAATAAGTATATATAAATATTAAAATTAAAAATCAACATTCTGGAAAATGCAATTTTTTGAAGAAAAAAACTTCTAATGTTTAAATATCAGAGTAATTTGTGTAAATAAATAATATTAGGATTAATTTTCTGAATGAATGTTCTAATCAATTATTCTTAAAATTTTACGGTCCACGTCAGCATTTTATTATTATTATAGAATAAATGACTAGTTTGGAACATGGCTTTAATAAGCTGGGGGAGGGGGTTTATCCAAATGATGTGACTTATTCTTTGTTTTATGTGATATTTGGCGATACTTTGACTGTAGAACTTTGCTAAAATTGGTAAAGCCAACATGTTAATTAACTAAAATTTTTCACATAAGTTGTGCTAAAACAAAGATCTCATTGTATGGGTTTCTGAACTATATGTAAACAAACAGGAATACTTTATTTGTCTTTAGTTTTATGATGATGACATTTTAGTATTAATTATTTGTAGAATTATTTTCATCTAATTTTAAATATTTAATCCTTTAGAAAAAAATTATTAAACTTTATTTAAATTTTCCAAATACATTCAATACATTCAAATATCAGCCTTTTTAAGCTAATTGTGCATACGATTTGCGAGTGTTAATAATAAATGAAAACTTTTTCACCAATACAAGATATAGTATTTGTGCAGGAATAAAAGGAATCCTCTTATTCCTATGATTCAAATGCTTATATATGAGTAAATCTGAAGTACTGGCAATTAAAGCATGAGGATGGAACCGTCACTTTAAATTACTATATACGGTGTCTGAATGAATGATGTGGGTGAAATTGTCTAGAATTTACTAAACGTCATTCCAACTGAAACTTAATCATATGTAAATAAGCATTTATTTTGTATAGCATATGTTTACAATTGTATACATTCAAATATCAGCCTTTTAAAGTTAATTGTGCATACGCGTTGCAAGTGGTAATAATAAATGAATACTTTCGCACCAATACAAGATGTAGTATTTATGCAAGAATGCTTATATATGAGCAAATCTGAAGTACAATACATTCAAGTATTAGTAATAGCACACAGGTTAGTATATAATACAATGTTTTAAGGAGTATTATTCTTCCTCTCTTCTAATTATTTCCACAGTATATCCATACATACTAAGAATAGCAGACAAACAAAAAAAAATCTGGAAAGAAAATATAACATCGAAACAGCTTTACAAAACCCTTCCATCTTATAAGGAATTCTAATACTTACAAAATCTAAACTTAAAATGCTGAAAAACAAAAACTGTATTTATATAATATCATGCAAATATGGGTGGACATTGAAAAGCAATTAATAAAGCACAAACTAATGATTAAAAAGAGAAAACAAACATATCTAAAGTATCACACCATGTATATACCAATAAACATATGTTTAATAACAAAAATTACAAAAAATATGGCATAGAAAAAAAATACAATAAAAAATTCAAAAAAGCCACTCATATGGCAGTAGCAATAAACATAAGTCATGTGAGTCTTATAAAACATAATGATTGGAAGCCACTAATTAACATTGCTCTAAAGGAGAAATCATAAAGACCCACATAAATAAATGCATGAAATTTTTACTGAATTTTGTCTTTGGCAGATGTATTATCTTAAGTTCAATATTCATCAATCTAAAAACCCAGGTTTTATGCTGCTACAATCACTGATTAGACCAGCAACACCTGAGGAAGATAGAAAAATATCATTTGAATCTTTGTGTTACGTACTAGCCTATATCTCATTAATAACAGTTAAATGTATTTAGAAAGTTTAAATAAAGTTTAACAAATTTTTCTAAAGGTATTCAATATTTAATATTAAACTATGAAAATAGTCTAATAAGTAATTAATAGAAAACATTATTGTTTATGAAGATAAATTATTGGTTGAGTTTGTATCTTGGTAGCTGGACTGATTTATTAATAAACTGGTGATAAGATGAGATGCACAGTGACTTTTCCTTTATTGGAGTCAGGAACCTCTCAGTTAGCATGTCCAAAAAAACCCATTAGCCACTTTATCTTCCTTTACCAATCGCCACCATAGAGTTTTCCCATATTCTTTTCTATTCTGCTCCATCCCATTTCCACAACAAAATCTTTGTCAACTTCATGGTCTTCATATCAAAATCCCCCTTATCTTTTCCCAAATCCAGCATAAAAACCTAGAATACACCTTCTATATAATCTCTTTGTTTATATTTATTTTCCCACAACTTCATTATTCATACTCTTTCTACTTGCAAGCATTTACATTCAATTAACAAATGCCTAATATGTTATATGCCTTCCTTACACAACTTGCAGAATAAATCACCCACATTTTTCCATTTAATGTGTATATTCTCTTGCTGCTAAAAATCCTGTTTGAGTCCTAAACAGTAAATTACTTTGCTTGCTATTTTCATAAATTAACTCACAACCAATATTCTGTTTACTTCTATATATATATATATATATATATATATATATAGAATATTGGTAAACGAGAGTTTATATATATATATATATATATATATATATATATATAAACTCTTTTTACTCTTTAGATTAGTTCCCCAACTCCCTATTCTTTATTAATGCATTTATTCTTCTATCCTATTCCCTGCAACAATTACACTCAAACAATTATCCTAATACAACATTCCATCTTTTGTATAAGTATACTGACATATATTTCTTTATCCAAATCTTCTGCATACCACCTTTCTCACCCATCTTGTTGTGTGCACTTTACTCATAATCCAATTAAATACTATTTTTGCTATTGTCTTATTATCCATAAACTGCAATCTACCAAACATTTTCACTTTGATTTTTTCATCCTCATATAAAACCTTGACTATTCCATTTCTCCTTGAATTGCCTCCTTTACCATCCACACATCTGCATCTGATGCAGGTCTTTCAACTTCTCTTTGTCTTTTTCTAAGTAATCTAATATCCCTTTACTAACATATAACACATCATTACTGTATATTAACCCTACTACTGCCACTGCTTTAAATACAATTTTAGCTACATCATATTTATTATATGAAAACAGTTAATTTCTTTATAAATCCCTTTCTTTTCTTTGTTTCATTTATCAATTTTTTCTCCTATTCATCCAAGAAATGTCTTTGATGTCTGAAGACAATTCCCAAATACTTATATCTATTAACAAAACTTTATATCCACAAGAAATATTCTTTGTCTTCTCTTTCCCTAGCATTAATCATCATAACATTTGATTTTTCTTCACTAAATTTAATTCCCATCTCTTTATCCATCTTAGTGCATGTCCTCCACATAACTTCCATATCTTCTTTTCTTTCTGTGTATAAAAGACATCATCTTCAAATAAGAGATCTGATAAGATATATAGCCCCTTGCCATTTATTATTGGAATATCAACCCCTATTCTTAGACTTTGTATTGATCTCTCAATCCCTCTCAAATACAGTAAAAACAAAATATATGACATAGGACACACTTGCCTTAGACCTATCCATTTTTAACTTTAACTGATTTTACACTCCCTAATTAATATGCAGAGTAATTATTTTTATAAACTTTTAAGAAGATCCATTAAAGCTTCATCTGTTTCCAAATTTAATAAAGTAACCCATAATCTATTTCTAAACATCACATGATCACCAGTTCTTATGTTTGCTCATAACTGTTGTTAAAACAGGCAAAACTCTCCATATAATAGTGCCATTCAGTGCAAGCCAGAGTAATCAATGGATGCCAGAAGGCTTGTGCATAAAATCCCTATCTAGTCCCTAGTTATACAATATTTCTAAACTAGTTTCTAGCTTGTGGCTTTCATCAGAGAGAAGCCTTGATCTGAGAGAACACCCCTTAGATCTTAGGATATAATTATTATAAAAAACTACATAAGCTACTGAGCTTGGATTGAAAATATTATTGTGTTTTTCAATTTTAAACCCATAGTTTTGTCGTTAAATAGATATAGGGTTCTCTGCTAGAAGGTTGCATCAGACCTAACATCTAGGTGCTGTGCTCTCAGATCCAAGGTTCCTCACTGATGAAAGCTACATGTGAGAAACTAGTATGGAGATATTGGATGAGTAGGCATTAAATACCTTTCTGGGATCCACTGCTTACTTTGGCTTACACTGTGTAGCACTACTGTATGGAGAGTGTTGTCTATTTTAACAAGTTATGAGCAAGCATAAGAAATGGTGATGATGAGATGTTCAGTGGTTTAATAACAATCCTACCTAATAGGATAGTGGTGGCTATCATTATTAAAGAACAAAAGACATCAAAATGTATGGTTATTGAAATGAGTTTATACCTGTATGACCATATAGCTACTAAGCTTGGATTAAAAATATTATTGTGTTTTCAATTTTAAACTCATAGTTTTGTAGTTGGGCAATAAAAGGTGGCTGCTAGAGGGTTGAATTAGATCTTAAGATCGAGGTGCAGCACTCTCAGATTGAAGATTCCTCCTCATGAAAGTGACAAACTAGCCCTTAAACCGCTAATTTTATCATTGGTTGTATCAGATAAAAATCAAATCTTTTAATTGGCCAACTCACAAACTGAAGACAAAGCCTATTGTTAAAACATATTCGCCTATAATATTAAATTCAACTCAGATACATTTATAAAAAGTATATAATTAATTTTTCAGGTCATGAAAAAAACGAAAGTTCTTTCAAAAATAAATTGCTATTTATTTATTCTAAAATATTCAACATCGGCAACATAAAAGTTATAATGTAAACAAAAAGATCGACTTTTACGTTATAGAAAAGTAAATATTTCTTTTTACTACAACTTCAATATTTGGACTAAAATCTTCAATATTTTTGAAAATAATTTTGTTTTTTATTATTCTCTCTGAAAATTATGTTTAATTTCCATAAATATTATTTAATAATAATTTAAATCGTATTCGAAATGAAAATCTCAGCGTTTTCTTTATTTTCTTTGATCAGGCAGTTTCTTTGTTCTTTCCAGCCAATAAGTATGTCTTTTTCGGCTGAGAGCATGCTAAGAACCAATCACAAATAATGTTCCTTCTTTGTTTAGGTTTAAATGCATTTTTTTCTATTTTTTACTTCTAAAATAAATCGGAAGATGTCACCATCGTACAGAACTTTTAAAAACGAATTCAATACGTATTTAACGAATTTTTTCGTATGAAAACGAACTGAATTAGAGTGATTTCAGATGTCGACGAGATTCCTCGTCGGGCGCGGGAAAAGGGCTAGAACTTGTCTGGAAATATTGGATCGATAGACAGTAGATAAGAATTTTAGGCACAAGCTTTCTAGCATCCATTGATTACTCTGGCCTGCACTGAGTGTCCCTACTATATGGAGAGATTTTCCTGTTTTAATAATCTATTTCTGTTTACTCTATCTCATTCTTTCTCTATATCTATAAAAACCATATATCTTGCTGCCTATATTCCTAGTCATATCTGTATGTTGTGTAAATACAAATAAAATATTTCCTATATGCCTATATGATCCAAAAAAACCCCTTCCATTTCTTTCACTACATTATTTTCTTCCATCCATCTTGCAACCCTTCCAGCCACCATATATGTGAAAACGTTATATAACACTGATGTTACTGCTATCAGTCTATAATTAATTAACTTTCTATGATCCTTACCCTTACTTTTAAACAGTAGTTATATTATTCCAATAAGACATTATAACAGGTTTAATTTTGTCCTATGACCTAATTTCATTACTATCTTTGCTGACTATACCATCTTCCCTGCCTCAATTAGTTCATTTTCTGTAAACCTAATATTTTTATTACTATTTACTTTTATGTTTGTTATCACTCTGTCCTTCATATCTAGCATCTTTTCTATATCCATGACATACTTATTACATATTGTCTCTAATTCTTCTTTAGAGCTACACATATTCCATCATCATCTAGTAATACTATTTTTATCTCCCCTACATTTTTACTAATATATTTCCAATTTTTTTTACTTCCATCTTTTCTACTTTTATTTATATCCTTCAACAATTTACTATTTAATTTTGTTCTTGCTCTATAATTATCTATTTTGGCCATCTTATTTTATCTAAATACTTTCCTCATTTAACATTAACACCTTTTTCACACTCCTTGTTCTTAATAGAACACTTATATCATGCTTTTCCCTATCTTTTACACTTTTACTAACCCTCACTTTCCTATTACTTTTATTCTTCTGAATATTCTCACCTAAAACCTTATTTGTTACTTTTTCTACTTCACCACATCAGTCCTTATATTCATATCTAACCAACTCTTCCATGTTTTTTTATTTTATATTCTTCTAACATATTCCTATCATTCATTATCCATCCACATATTTGACTATCCTCTCTATTTTTATTAATATTTACCATTACATTACTAACCATTTCTATTATAAAGAAATTATGATCACTATCACATACTCTCTCTCTCTCTCTTCATTATCAAACACTTTAATTTTTCATACTTTATTCATTATCTCTTTCTCTATAATACATAATCTATTGTGGAAATATATTATTTATAAACCATGTGTATGGTCCCTCATAAATATATGATAAATTTCCAATGCTCAAATTCCCTCTCTGACAAATATTCTTCAAAAGCTGTACATTCTTGTTATTTATTTACATAATCAATTTGTTCAATATGCTCATTCATATCCCCTATAACCATTATTCTCTTTGTCATTTTTTAAAACTGTATATTCTTAACTAAGTATTCATATATGCTACTCATCCACTCCTGCAGCTATGTACATTATACCCACTATACATTCTCTCTTCCTAACCTTATCTCAAACCACAGGAGTTCTCGACCTTTAACATAATTGAAATATTTTTTTGATATAACTCCTATACCACAACAGACCAAGTCTTTCAGGATAGGTTGTTCTTCTTCTCTTAGATATTTTCCCACTATTCTTAATACCTGAAGCTCTTCATTTTAACTGCTTTGTTTAATGCCAGCCATTTTTCTGGTCATCTATCACTTTGCATATTCAAATATCTAATTTCACCAATTTCTTCTTTTCTAACTACACTTCTATAAATTCTTTTGACTCTTTATTCTCCATTATATCTTGCTTATCATAAAGTTTACAGACCCAATCTCTCACCACATCTACATCCAAATCAGCTACCCTTTGTTTATTTTTTATATTCCATCCATTCTTCTTACTTCTGATAACACTGCAACTTAAATCCACACCCATCTTTATAAGTTTCCTGAACTATATTCTTTTAAAATCAAACTCCCTAAAACTTTACTTCCTTGTTTTGCTAAGTGCAATCCATCTTTACTATAAAACTCCCTCTTACTAAGAAAAGAATCACACACATCCACAAACATAACAACATTTATCTCACACAATTTATTCAATCTCTCATTTATAGAACATGCCCTATCTAATATATATCTATTGTCAAATTTTGGTAATAATCCAACTATTCATTCTCTTCCTTTAATATTACTCAAATTATTAACCAATTATGTGTATCTCTACTACCATATTTCTTTACCTTATAATCTTATTCAAACTATAAATCAATTGTATGTATTTCTACTACCATATTCCTTTATCTTATATGTAACATTCCTAATTCTAGCTCCAGGCAGATATATTTTTACATACCTGTTTCCATTTTCACTTGCAATTATTATCTCCACATTCTCAATTAATGAATCTCCTATCAATACTGTCTTATAGTTTAATTTACCTACTTCATCGTGACATTGTCTTCCACCTTCTGGACATTCTTATCTACTTCTTCCTTATCATTCCTATTCAATAATTTATTTAACTGCTCACACTTTGTCTCTATCTTCCTCTATCTTACTTATTCTTTGGGTAATCATGTCCACTGTACTACTTATTTTCCATCCACATCTCAACAATTCTAAAAACATACCCTATTCTATCTTCCTCAACTACATTTTGCTCCATTTCTGCTGACTTTTTCTTTATACTATCTACATGTAAAAAAACCACTTTTCACCTCCCCTATTTTTATCAAATTCACACACTGTCTACATAGCCATAAATTTGTTACATTTTTCCTAGTCTTATTTAAGCATTTCAAATGATAAACATTGCCACATAAGATACACTCTACCACAGCATGCCTAATTTCTTTCTGATCATTATATATGTATTGTGGAATACAAATACAATCAATACATATTCTTATTTTTTAAGTCCCTTACTCTAAATTTAAGTTTATGCTTTCTTTCCTATTCTTAAAACCCTTTTATACAAAGGAGAAACACTTTATTTTCTTTCAATGTGGGATGATCAACCCATGTTCTCCAACCTAAGGTTTCACAATGCTATCTTCTTTCTCAAATAAATCATTTCCTTTCTTAAATTAAAAAATTCTTTTGTAACAAAAATTACTAAAAACCCATTAATTTTACATACAACTTAGTTGTAAATATTAATTTTTATTAAGCATGATGTCAGCATGTAATACTTATATAAGGCTAAAATCTTAGTACATGCACCTTGAGTACTTAATTTTAGCAAGAGAGATCTCTACAAATCATAATGCAAGATTCAATTTTATAAAGATAAGAGGTTCCTCTTATCTTTATAAAGTCAAATCTTGCATTATGATTTTTAGAGGTCTCTCTTGCTAAAATTAAGCACACAAGGTGCATGTACTAAGATTTTAGCCTTATACAACTTAGTTATAAAGCCTCCTTACAGTAACACCACCACAACATTTTTTTTTCCATTTCTATACTTAAAATGGTGTAATAAAACTCTTTCAAATGTTATCAAAATTGTTCATGATATTTCCAAAACCAATTAAAACTAACTCTCTTGACTCCAATTTCCTCTCCACTTTCATACAAGTTCACAATTCTCATAGTAATCAATTTCTTGAAATGAAACACAAAAAAATACATGAACTTTAACTTGACCTTGCAGAGCAAATAGACATGTCAGCACAGCAAGTCAGTCAATAATATATTGTGCAGCCTTTATAATAAAAATACTATCAAAATCAATAATAACAAAATAAAAATTATCTTAAAGACTCTCATTACATTTATATCTGGTAGTGGTAGTCTGTCGTCTTTCTACATTTACATTGTTAGAGAATATATATCCCTACTGGATGTATTATACCATTATTATTATATATATACACACACAAAGACAAGCGTATGTTGTACAATTTATAATAAATATTAAATCACTTTACACAGTTAAGAAAATCCTCTGTGCAATAATATAGAAACATATTAGGGTCCATATTTCAAAATTACCAGCCTCATTAAATATATTTGTCATTGTCTATATGCATGAGAATTTAAAATGCATGTACTATTTTATAAAAATATGTATATAATTATTTCTTTTTTATTAATTTATTATGAGTTAATAATATATTTTAACAACGTATGCAAACATAATTTCATGTTAAATATTTGTTTAACGATAATTTTAATAATCTTGGATTGCTCTTACATTAAACAACTATTCTAAAAATGGAAGAACGCTTTCATTAATAGTGCGTAAGTAATATTTTATGTAATTCTTAGAACTCCTCTTAACTTTAAGCTGTTTATTATTATTATAATTTTATATTTAAAAACTTGTTACATTTTTTTTATTATTATTTTGTGAAATCTAAAAATAAAACAATGAGCAGGTTAGAAATTTAGCTAACTTTCTTTTTATTAATTATTTTGTTTACATGATATTTTCTGTTAATATTTTCTTTGCTTTGTTAGAATTTTTATATTTTTTACAAGATAGAGAATATTTAATAACACAGAAAATATAAATCTAAAAAATGAATGGTAAATGCATTTATACTGTATATAAAATAAAATCTAATCTTTAAATTGATTTTAATATATATCATATAAAATTAATGTAGGTGGAGAGTTAATAATTGCTCAAACATGATATATATTTATTTAAAATCAGTACCACTCAAATTCAGATATAAATATCATCGTTAGCAGTAGTAAATACTCACAAATGACTACAGTTTTAGCAACTCCAAGAGAACAAGGTAACAAGACAAAACAAATAACAATACAAACAGCAATAATAATAATATATAATTAGAGGGATTTGAATTCACGATTTTCAGTCTATTGGTCTTCCATTTCAACTTAAGCAACTGTCTCCCGCAAGTCTCCCATTCTTTTGCACAGCGCCAAATTGCGGTCTTTCCCCTTAATATCGTGGGTTTTTTAAATAATTCTCTCTTTATGCGCTCAATCTTCTCTCCTTCCAAATTTTAACTCCTTTGGAAAACGCCTGAATACTCAAAGCCCTCTTGGTTTGGTGCCGTAATATCATTAACTAATCCTCATTTATCGAACCTTACATTCCTGTTTATATGGTGGTTGGTTGAACTTATAAAAGTGTATTTTTTCAAGTGAAAAAAATAATACAAACCACAATAATAATAATAATAATAAAATAATAATAATAATAATAATAATAATAATAATAATAATAATAATAAAATAATAATAATAATAATAATAATAATAATAATAATAATAATAATAATAATAATAATAATAATAATAATAATAATAATAATAATAATAATAATAATAATAATAATAATAATAATAATAATAATAATAATAATAATAATATAATAATAATAATAATAATAATAAAAGGGGAAAAATATTATATAGATAACAAAGAAAGCACCTCAAACAACGACAAAGCAAAGGTAAAAACGCCTTAAAAAGACAAACACGTTAGAAGCCAAACGGTATAAAAAAATTATAATAATCGCGTTGAGGTCAACAAAATTGTAAACCATACCTGAAAAATATTTAAAATTTAATAATTCGGAATAAACAGTAGTTTTACAATTAGCCCCCAAAGGGAAACCATCCTTATTGGTTTCTTTAAGGGCGGTCCCGAAAATTTGTCCCCAAATTATCTCTTATAGAAAAATTTACAAATTATTACACAGAAACAAAAATACTATTTAGCAATATTAATTTTAAATTATTTTGGTACCTATATACAAACCTCTCTCCATACACCTATTCCATCACCCACTTTTCTTTTAAGTAAATAACCCTCAACTCCCTAACCATATGTCGTTGTCTCAAGGGCCGGTCACGCGGTGGGAAGGCCATAATAAACCACAAAAATAAAAAATAAAATAACCGCGGCTAGGAACGGTCGGGCTTAGAAAGGGGAGACGATAAAAATATCACGACATAAATAAGATAGAAAAAAAACGAATAAGAAAAGAAGAAAAAAGATTAAAAAAGAAAAAAAAAAAAAAAAAAAAATATAAAAACAAACAGCCCAAACACCCAAAACAACAACAAAAATAATAAACCTCAGACACGAGAAAAAAAAAAAACCAAAAAAAAAACCAAACACAAAAAAAAAAAAGAAAAAATATCACAAAAAAAAACATAGATAGATTATAAAATAAAAACCCCCCCAAAAACTCACTTAAAAACAAAAATAAAAGTACCATTATACAAAAAAGTAAATATACCAATCCTTCACCTCCCCCCCTATATTACCTCCCTAAATTCCAACAAACCCTTTTCCTTATTTTTCCTTGTTTAAGTCTTTTGTTTAAACATATTTCCTTATTATTTCTAATTACTTACCCTGTTTCTATAAATTTAAATTTCCTTACCCTCTTATTCTTTATATTCTATTTTTTCCCTTACCTATTTCTACCTCTCCCTTTTGTATAATATCCTTTTTTATCTAATGCTTTTACCTTTCCCCTTTTGTTCTTTATTTACTCATTATTCTTTTGGTTTATTATCTATAACATTCCAATTTCTTTGTTTTTCTAAAATTCTTCCTTTTCCTTTTTTTTCCCTCCTATTTCTTTTTTTTCCTTTTCTATCTACTCTTTACTATCTATATATCTTTTTATCCACCTCCTTTCTACATTCTACTCTCTTTTATTTATGTTTTATTTTTTTCTCTTTTTCTTGTTCATTATCAATTTTTCCCTCGTTCTGATTAATTAAGATAATCCCCAATAATTATATCATTGACCACTTATTTTATCCCCCATTAAAAATTATTTTTTTCCCTATATTATCTCTTTTGTTTTTTCCAAATTTTATCCCCTCTTTACCTTTTTGGCTCCTCGCATCCTTCTTCCCTTACTTCCCAAAAACTCATCCACAATATACCCCACAATTATATACCCTGCCCTATTATTATTCTTCCCTATTCCTTCTTTTGTTTCCTCAATACAACAAAACAATGGTGCTTCCCCCTTTTTATCTAACTTCTACCCCTAATTGATACTATAGTAATTATTTTCATATATTTTTTATAATAACCAAGCCCCTCCAAATTTACTAAACTTATCTATATCTATTTCTATTTACTTCTACTTTTATTTATAAAAAATATAACGTCTACCTGTATTCCTATTTATTTTGTTTAGGTTGCTTTATTATGTGTGTGTGTGGTGTGTCTACTAAATGTTTATTATTGCCCATAGCACATTGTTATATCCCAAACACACAAACAAATCCCAAATAACCAACGGTATATTCGGAAGGTATCCTAACCTATTTGTAAAATTGTCTCGACAATGGATATGGTGCGTGTGTTGGTTTTACCCCGGTTTGGTATAGAGAAAATAATATAGGTTTATATAAAAATGTTTAATGGTTCGTGTTGCAAGGGTACTATGTTTGCGATTACAGGTTTGAACTAATATGTATTTTTATGCAACATTACAAAGTGTAAACAAAAAATATTTAAATAAATAAATAATTAACTTAAATTGGGTGTGCAAACAACTTATTTAAAATAACTATTATAGGTTTATTAAGGATTTAGTACAAAATAGTTAGTTTTATTTATACAATGGTTTTTTCTTTATTGTTTTGTCTTTACAAATAAAGTTGTTAGGTCCAAAAACCAATCACAATAAAATATTATTAGCCCTCTTCAAGATATTACAAATAATCTGTTTTATATATATATATATATATATATATATATATATATATATATATATATATATATATATATATATATATATATATATATATATATATTATATTTATTACATCATAAAGATGAGCATTTAAAAACTATTACAAAATGTATATGAGTGTGGGAAGAAAAAGTTCTTAAAAAATAATGAATATACTCAGATTTAATTAATTAAAATTTGTTTTGAAGGATAGAGAGATTTCAGTTTGTAAATAAAGATATAAAATAAAAGAGTATATTATAGATTACAAAATAAAATCGTATAACTCTGGGTGGCTTTAAAAAAAATTCCTGATATGTACAGTAGATAAAAAAATTTTCGACAAAATTTCTGAAAAAAAATAAATGTGATGTTAATCCAAAATTAATAATGTTAAAAAATCCCTTGGTATGAACTACATCTACTTTGAGGGAGTGTAAAGAATGGACTCAGTTAAATTTAAAGGTCTGAGGAGTAAGTAAAAAAAATAATAAATAATGGTTGTAGCTATAAATACATAATCCTAGACTATATAATAGATAGTGTATACTAAAAAATTAAAACTTAATTCTGATTAAAATAATCTCCTTGAATAAAGAAGTCCAAAATTATTAATAATCAAAATTATATTTAAAGAAAGGAATTAAAACTAAAATATAAATTGTTTTCCACATGTAAATATTTTATTTATTATAAGTTATTAAATATTTATGAAAGATTACAAATAAGACTATCTTTTAATTAAATTGAAGCATTGAAATCAAACTCACTTTGATGAAGTTTGAAATATAAAATAATAAATTATACATAATTTTTTTATATTTTTGAATAAAAATATATATTATGAAAATATACTGAAAATGTATAATAGATTTTATTAATTGATTATAAAATTCTTTATTTTTCAGAAATAATTACAGGGTATTTTAAATTGAGGTAATAGTAAGATATTTTAAATAATTTAATCATTAAAATAAATTTATATAGATGTAAAAACTAAATATTTTATTAATTAATTTAGGGGTAAGTTCCTGTAATGATTTTGAGAAAATAAGAGGGATGAATTTAAATTAATATTCTTTGAATTTTGTATTTGGAATTTAGTAAGTAAATATTCTAAATAAAAAAAATAATTTAATTTTGTGCATAAAATAATACAGATTTTTAGAAGAATTGATATTTTAAATTTAAGAGAAAATTAAAAGAGCTTTTAAAAAGATATAAAATCACAGAGATATATAAATATAAATTAGTATTGATTTGGAAAAAAGTAAAATAAATCAATGTTGGAATTGAAATTACAGAATCAATCAGTACATTCCATGGCTTGAAAATATTTATACAGTCAGCTCATTTAGGTTCCTTAAAATATCATCTCGGGCTGGGTCTTGAGAGATGAAGGCATTGATGAGTGTGGAAGAGTAAAAAACAGTTGATCTTTTTAGCCGGCCATTCTTTAATCACGATGTACTAAATCTAAACTACTTTCTTCAGTAAACTCTTCAAAAAAATAATTATATTAATCTTTCAATCAAATTTTCCACTATTTATATGATCTGGCCTTATCTATAGGATTAAATCTACAGTGACAACTGCCAATTGCAATCCCTCTAAGTGCTTCTCTGAGGTTGCTGCTTTGGAAGGAAATCTATAACTCTGCATGAACATGCCCCAAGGGTTGATTTGCTAATTTAAAAAAAAAAAACAACAACAACAAGCATATTAAGTTTATCAGTCATTGTACTAACAAAATCTATTTAACTAAGGCTTAGATTAACAAAAATGGAGATTTTATTCAGAAAAATTTTAGGAATTTGTTACAATGACTTTCAAATTTAATTTTTTATATAAAACTTAAGTAGAAATTTACAAAATATAATCGATCCTTTAATGTACATTTATCAAAAGATAAATATAAAATGTTAACAACTGATTAATTTAAGAAAATGAACTTTAATGAAGAATTTAAAATATTTGTAACATTTTATAGATATCTAGGATTCAATTACAGATAAATGCCAATTTAATAAAATAAACATAATAAACAGTTTTACAAATATTATAAAATGAATAAACTATTATAAAAGGTTAGTTAATCATAAAATACAAATTAATTAGATACAAGATTACAATATTGCTTATAATTATACTACCACCAATTATGAGGTGGGTGTCAGTTATTAAAGGTTGGGTTCAAACCCACACTAGTGCTGGTGACATTAGCACTAGGTGAAGCAGAAATATGTACTATATTTCCAGCTTCAGTATGTATTACCATTCCCAAGAAGAATACTATTTAATGATATAATTAATATTCCAAATTCGTTTTTTTTTACATAAGCATTATTTATAATAGGTATTTAGTATTTGTATAAAAAAGTAAAAAAAAAAAAATAAAAATATAACTATAAATAATTTAAATAAAAAAATAAAATTATTTCCATTTGTATCACTTCTAAGTAGGATAAGTTAGGTTGTTTTGTTTTAGTAAAATTACAATCAGTTATGCAATTAAATAAATTTGATTTTATTTATTATAAACCTTAAATGCAAACATATTATAATATTTGTATTAAAAAAAGATAAATATATAATCATGGATTGCAAGATATGGAGAAAAAAGGCATTTTAATTTGTATTTCTTCTAACTGTGATTAATTGATTGCTTTCTTTTAATAAAATTATGATGTTATTTTAATGAAATAAAGATGGCTTTGTTTATTATAAGAGTTATATAAAAATATAATATTTATATAAAAAATCTAGAAAAAATGTGCATACATTGCAGGAAATGGAGAAATAAAATTACTTACATTTAAACTACAGCAGCATGAGATACTGCTAAACTCCACAAAAATGACATAAAACTTATACTATGAGAGCAACATTTCAGTTAATTAGGTTTTTGTAAAATAAACACAGATCTAAAAAGGTACTGGGAAGGTCACCTTTTTAATTTAAGGGAATATAAAAATTTGTAGGGCTATCACACATCATTTGTAGTTTTTGAGATTAATCAGCACTACTTCACTGTATTCTGCATTACCAAAAAGTTATACTATCTCATAATATACACATGTATTTAAGCTTATTATTATTATTATTATTATTATTATTATTATTATTATTATTATTATTATTATTATTATTATTATTATTATTATTATTATTATTATTATACACATGTATTTAATTATTATTATTATTATTATTATTATTATTATTATTATTATTATCATCATCATCATCATAATCATTATTATTATTATTATTATTATTATTATTATTATTATTTGTTTAAGCTTAATACTGTTTGTTATTTATTAACTCATAAATCTTTTCGCTATTTCTCAATGCAAAAATTACTTAACAATTGTAGAAAAAAAAAAATACTTAACAATCCAATGAATAACAGATGATAATAAAAGTAGGCTAGTAAATATATTACTGATAGTTTTTAAAAGATCTATGTAATGAATTAAAAAGTATTCTCCAGAAATTTAATTATGCATAACAGATACCAAAATAAACTATAAAATATCACGTGGAGCAAAATTCTGCTGTGCCAAAATTGTTTTGTTTTGTGGTGCATGGAAAAAATTTTAACGCTGTTATTTACAGCATCACAATTTTATGGTTGTAATAATATGCATCATTTTAATTTATAAAAACTATATTTAATAATTAAATGAAACACACATTCGTTTTAAGAAAGTAAAACTTATTGGTGAAGGGATTTTTTTTTTTTAATTTTTGCTTAGATTTTAAAAACGTATATATTTTCTGAGGTATTTTCCGTTTCAATTGCATTTATTTTACTTTAAATCATGAGTCTCATTTTTTTTCTGCTAGTTTGATTTATTTACTATTTTAAAATATTTCTACTTCTCACTGTTTGTCTTATACCCAACAATTTATTCTGCTCTACAATTTATTTTGAAATTGGAAAGTTTAAAAGCATTCCCAATTTTTCTACTTTTACGTAATGTGATTCAGTTAATAAATGGACGGCGGGTATTGTTTGTGATTGCTTTCAGAAATAATTTTAAATTGGCAAAACTTTTTTGTAATAAATGTGGAAAGTAATAAAAAATAAATAAATAATTTAAAATATTGATTTTTTTTTATATTTAAATTGTTAACTTTAATTAGAAGTAATAAATAATTATAAAAAAAGATATGGAGAAATATATAAATTCCCTCTCTCTTTCTCTCTCTCTATATAAATATAATGTATAAAGCAGAAAGCAAAAAAAACAAAAAAAAAACATCATATTGTAAAAAGAAAAGTTTTATCTAACAGCTCCTCATTATGGAACTCGGTGAAGGAGAATTAAATATCCATTTATTTACCAATTGTGTTGGTAAACTAAATAGAATAACTTCTGTCTATCTGATTGAAACATTTGAAGAATAATTAGTATTTGATATTTTTTCCAAAGTTTACTTAGCCTTTTTTTTTTGGGGGGGGGGGAATAAAAGTAAGAAAGTAGGATTAATGATAAATTATAAAATGATTAAAGTAGTGTTCATTGGCTTTTGCTCATGTTCCAAGATAGGATAATAGTTTTGAATATAAAGATTAGCTGTGAATAGCAAACAGAATGGAAATAAGCAACCTCTGACAATGAGATAGTATTCACTACCAAGTAATTGTAAAGAGGGCATATATACTTCTATAAAATTCCATTATTACGACAGTGCGTGTATAATATTGACTGTTGATGGCTATTAAGTAATCAACAACCTACTAGATTCTCGCCAGTACCATCTTTTGAAACAGCAGAAGATCAACATGAATGTCAATGAAGAGGCGAAAATAATTGATAGATGATTATTTTTGTGAAAAAATAAATTAGCACAATAAGCTTATAATGATAGTCATTGCTGAGCAAAGTTGGCAACAGGAAATCACTTTGCCTTATATTTTCCTTGCTTTTTGTTATGAGCATAAACATAAGATTGATTCAAATTAATATTGAAACATTAACTAATGAAATGTTTGGCATCTGGTCTGCCAAGAGTAGACAAGCTATTCAGATCATAAATCCACAAAATCTTCATAAAGATAATGTACTTTAGAGATTTTCAAGTTCCCTTCAACTATCCAATTTATCAAATACAACTGATACATATGACCAGAAATATGTGAAAATGAGAAAATAATCTGCACTATATATATTTCATGCTGAACCAGCACTCATCAGTTGGTTGAAATCATCTTCCATAATATATAATCAGTGCTTGATCTATATTAAAATAGCAAATTTTCAAACTTTAATGGACAGGCTTCAATCTACTCCATCCTCCAACTCTTCAACATTCCATACAATTGAAAATCTGATGATGATTCCAAATCCCTTGATGTTTCCAATATTATTGTTATGCCTATGGTGCCTTTAAGACAAGGTGCTATAAATGAGTGGTCTGAGTGACATAAAGTCAACATAAACATGACAATAATATTGGCATAATCAAGAGATTTGGGTGCTCCATCATTGGATTTTCATTGGTATGGATGATTAAAGATTTGGAGAGTAAACTCAATTGTAGCCTGTCCATTAAAGTTTGAAGATTTGATATATTAATATAAACCAAGTACTGATTATATATGAGTCAGAAATGGTAATCTGGACCAACCGATGAGTACTTGTTCAGCATGAAATACATATATTGGAGATCATTTATTTGTTTACAGGTATGTAGTCATGTGCTTCAGTTGTATATGATGGATTGGATAGTTGAAAAGAGCTTGAACATTTGCATTCAAATTCTCTATAATTATGTGTATAGTCAATGTATGTATTACAATTATATGTAGTAAACTTTGGCTTTGACCAAAGATAGTTAGTCTTGGGCTAGATGCAGCATTCACTGAAAAAAAATTTACTCACAGAAAGATATAGTAAGTTTAACAGATTCATAACTGACATCAGTTTAGATTATTCTAGCTGATAATCAGAAAGTTTGTGGTAGATATATAATAATTAAAAATATAATGCATAGTTCTGTTTAGATATTTGAATATGATTTAAAGCCTATCAACCAGTGGATCTAGATATGCCTTGATTGTTGGGATTAGACAACTCACCTGAGGAGGGGAATGAAATGCTAAAATCAGGAATTAAAAGTCATTTAATAGAACAATATATGTAAGTTAAAGAAATAGATGTATAAGTTTCAATTGTAAATGTAACTTGCAAGTAGTTATAGAAATAAGCAGTCAATTTATTTGATTAGGTCAGAAAATTTAAGATCATTAAATAGAATTACTAATTGTAATCTCTATAGTATAGCTAAAATAGTTATAGGTGTGTGTGGATGCATGCATGCCCATATAAATGAAATTTTATTTGTTGGGAAAATTATAAATGTTTGTGTCATGTTTGGTATCATTTAAAAGCACATTGAAAGAGTAATAATTTTAAATTAATTTTAAAGAAGTATTTGAAAATACTCAGTCATAAAATTTGATTTAATTTAAATCATTTATTTTCTATTACATTTTACTTTCACTTTGCTACATTTTTATCTGTGATTTTTTTATACAATTTAAAACCAAGACAATTTCAAGTAAATCTCATGATAATTTAAGTAGTGTGAATAATTAATGTAAAACTTAAGAATCTTAGCTAATAGAAAATTAATACAAGAGTAGAGCAGGTAAAGAAATCCAGGTTGAAGATGATTGACAACCAGTGGTTATAAAAGGCCATACAATTTTTTGGGAAGGCAGTTGGTTATTGTTGTTGCTTGTTGTTCATTGGGATTGCTGGGTTACTCTTCTTCTTAGTAAGTTGGTGCTTGTTCTGCTTCTTTACTAAAAATTCCACCCAACTTTTGTACTAGAAAAGAGTAAAGTTTTAATAAGTTTTGTAAAAATCTTGATGTAAATCTTTAAATTAGGTACTCATTTGCTAACCTCAAAGTTGACCAGGGATTGGATCCCAATGACAAAGAACCTATGTTAAACATGTTGCAGGATTATGCCTCTGGAATGAAACCCTGTCTTTCTAAGTTTAAAATATCACAGATATCTTTTTCCCCTTATTTAATTTTGCTAGAGCTGTTATTTTATATTTATTGCTTGAGTGGATGTTTTTAAAGAAAAGGAGAAAGAAAGCAATTAATTTCTAGAGATATCTGTAATGTTGAACTTATGATAGAACTATATTAAAAGTAGAAACTTAAAAACTTTTCAATGCTTTTATCTCCGTATCAAAAAAAAAAAAAAAAAAAAACTGTTTCTTTGTATGAAAGATCATAAAATATCAATGAAAAACTGTTTATTAGTTGGAAAAATGAAAGTTCTAAGGAACAAAATTGCTAGATTTAATAGTAAAATTCTATTACGATGATGAGTAAAGTTGGAACCGAATATATATAAAATTAAATGTCAGAATTATAAATATCCTGGAATGAAAGAGTTTGCTCAATTGCTACTGAGCACATATAAATATTTTTTACAAGTCAGATGGGGTATTAAATGATCTGCTAAAATATTCAATGTTTTCCAAGAAAGTGTGTGAGTACCTTATAGGATGAAAGAATTAATGCAATTATCATAGTAATATTAAAGATTGTCTAACTGGAAAAGAATTGTGCTAAGTGATTTTCTATAATCCTTGAATGAATCTAATGTCAATGGAAACATGGATTAAGTTGTTTGTGAACGTATATTGAAGCAGTTGGATCTGAGTTCGATCCTAGCTTCATGACATCTAGCCATAAGCCCACTTCAAACCCTAGTACTAACCTTAAATTTCCTATGCAATGGAGCTTTATACGTTCAATCCACGCTAATTTCCATAAAGAAAAACTTATTTTATAAATATGTATTAAAATTAATTCGTTTGAGTTTAAATTAATCAATGCTATTAACCCTTTCTTAGCCTGAACCGCGAAATCATGGTTGTCACCTTTAGATTGCTCTAACTCAGCCAATTTTTTAGTTACATTGATGAAAAAATACCTGTATTAAAGCTTAGAGCAAGGCCTATAAGATGCTGCCCTCTTTTGAATTATTTTATAAGTAAAAAATCAATACTAGGAGGGTTTTAAATTGAATAAAAGAAGAAGGCCAGTTTTGATTGGTTGGATAATCTATTCTCAATTCTTATTGGCTGATGATTCCATTAAATATTTTTTCACCACTAAAATGAAAATATATGTTTTGGTGTGTTTTTTTTTATTATGTTTCGTACATATTATAAATAATTTTCATAAAATCTGATAAAAATATAGTTATTTTACAAAAGTAGTAAGGTTTTATTAAAAAATTGTACACTTTACACGATTGTAAATTGAAAAAGAAACTAGTCGTAGCAATTTTGACATCTTTTCAAGAGTTGAGATTGCTCCAAGCTGTTTATTTGATTTTCAAACAAAGATTAATGTCTTAGAATATTTTTCTGGCATTATAATGTATTTTTGGTGTATTTTTTTAATAATATGCTGAAAGTATAATTATTTTGAGAAAGACATTAAGATTTTTTCTAAAAAATTCTTAAAAAATTTGTAACATGAAATCTGGGAGGATTTAAATGACATTTACAATGCTTCTAATTTGCTCGTAATGTTTTCTTTGATTTTTCCGATTTTGAATATTTCTATAAAATACAAATAAAAATATATTTTTGAAATAACTTTCGTTTACTTTAGTAACATTACAAATAATTAATATACTTTTTGAAAATGAAACTAAAATTAATATATATTAAAAGATGAAAATATTTGTATCAAAAAGTTTCTCACTTGACCAATTAAAACCAATTAAAAGTTTCAGAGTTTTACTTTACTTGACCAATAACGAAAGTGATCCATGAAAGTGTTAATAAATTCACAATAAAATTATTCATGAATTTATATATATATATATATTATAACTGCATGGATTGTGCGTATATATTTGTAAATATTTAAATATATATAATTGTTCAAAAGTTTCATTGCATCAGGAATGTTTGATTTTATTTTTAAATAATTTGTTAAATTTTTAATGATTAAAAGCTCCATTCTTTCGATAAGCTTTCAGATTCTCCCTTTCTAAAACAATAGGTAAAGTTTTATTAATTAGAAAAAAAAGATAAGTATTTAAAATGTAAGGATTTCCTAATTAAAATCATTTTTCTGATTTTAGAATTCATTTTCTAATTAGAAAATGAATTCAAGTTAATGAGTTTGAAAGCCCTATTGAAGGAATGTATCTAAAAACAAACAGTAAATTTTGTAACATTGATAATGAAAGAAGTGCTAACCTGAAGGCATCAGATACAGTATAAATAGCTCTGAAAAGTTTGGAAAAGAGAGAAGCCATCTTTGTTGTAGCAAAGTGCCAGTAAACTCTATATGTTTTAAAATCATGAATTCAAATAGCGTTCCTATCATGGTAAGGGGCTAAACATCAGGAATCTGGCTACGGTTCCTGAAGTCCCCTGAAAATATTCAATGAAGCTGCTAAATCCTTTCCGGACCAATCATGCTGCTAAAATCATGAAAATCCATTAAAATGCTGTTCAAGTAATCGACCAAATGCATGCCTATGTTTTACCAACCCGGACATGTAAACTAAGAAACCAGCCTGGAAAGAAATGGTAAGATATTTCCATAATGAGCCATAACTTTCTGGCCAGTTTCAAACTTTACTTTACACTCCCTTAAAGAGCACTTTTCATTTTTTAATGTAAATCTGTACAAAACTTTCTTTTATTTATACTTTTTAAATTCATAGTAATTCTCTCAACCTCTAGTCTTTAACTTTCCTTTTTTACAATGGCAGTTCATTTATTATATTATATATATTTATTGTGTGATTTATTAATGTTGTTTATTTTTAATTATATTCCGATAATCCTTCGAATTGATGAGATCATTTGTTCCATTTGTTTTATGCAAATAATATAATATTAAGTCTAATAATAATTCTCACCCATTAGAACTAAATTTATACGTTCTATTAATCATCGAGTCAAAAGAAATTATTAAATGTTTATTATTTTTACAATTGGCTAATAACAAATTATTAGCTCCATTGCTAATCTATGCCCCAGCCATTTTCTTGTATTCACCAATGTGTATTTATTCATATATAATGTTAAAATGTTTTTGACAAAGGGTCGATAAAGGAATCAACTAAATACATTCTAATTCAAATTGTTTTCACTTTCTATTAAGATTCAGAAAGGGCACGATCTTTGGGGCATAATTAATATAATTTTATAAAAGCTTTAAAGTAATGTTAGTTAAAAGTTCATTTGACTTTAATTCATTTGATCAAGTCATCATGTAGAGCATTCTATAATAAAATTGGGTTTTATTTTTCAAACAGTGACTAGCAAGTCATCATCTTCGAATGTTGCTGACGTAAGACTATCGTTCGTTTCACAGGCTTGTCAGTGGTAATATTACTGATATTTTAAATTATCAAGGAAGAAAGCACTTCCTCCCCTGCTTATATTATATTTGAAACACCAAAGATTCATAGTTATGACTCAGCCTGGCTTTTCCCATGTTCCACATTTTAAAGGACAGTAAGACTTGTCAAATGCAAGCTGCCATACTACTTTCAAATCACCAACCAGCTATTATCTTTCATGTTTACTTTATAGCTCATAATTAATCAGCATCATTACCCCTCTGTTCCAGTAAAGCCTGTTCTGATGCTCGTAATTCATAATGAAGTGATTTCAATTAAAGTCGAAAAACTTCTCAGTTATTTCAAATTACATAAGTTTTCTAATAAAGGTTAAAGTTATGCCCTAAATATGCATCTTGCTTTTCATGAATGGATTTGTGAATGTGAAAATAAATCTCACATTCTTTTGTATAAAATTAGAGTAATAATTTTCTTTACAACTGAATACCTTTATCTGTCTTTAGTTTCTTTTTGGGGGCATAGACATAGAATTCCATAACATTGTGTAATACTCATTGGAATATAATAATGATTGCCACTCTTATTATAAAGGCTAGAGGTGATTAATATAATCTCATTTAAAATTCAAACAAAACTATTACTATTATTATTAAATATTTTATAAACACACGTGGTTTCTTGTTTTTTAAGTCTTTTATTCAATAATTATTTAATGTTAAGGCTCGTCATCTGTGTTGGCAACCCAAACATATACTTATGATTCGATTTAAAATTATCTTTAGCTAATTTATTATCTGATATTAATATCAGTTCAGGGGTCTCTAATCCTCACCAACCATTGAGCTAGTTTCTTGGCGCATAGCACTGTTCCATCAATTTAGATTTCTACTAATCTGAGCTGTTAAGTTGGGTTTGAATTCAGTTTGGTTCAGCTGAGTTTGGATCCGACTTGCAGTTTAGGTGGTGGATGTTTTTCGACTGGTACAATATGTGATTCACAGAAAATGGCCATTTGTTTGTCTTTATGTGTTGCATGTGTATGTGGGTATAATATTAAGGTGATGCTGATCACATAAGTATAACATTTTTTTATTAGTATTATCATTCATTTATTTTATTATGTATTATTGAAGAGTATTTTTTTTATATTTTAATTATATTACTTATGATATATTAATTATTACACCCTGTGTTGAAGTTAAATCATAATAGGATGGAATATGCCTTTGGGTATGATAATATTAATAACTTGTATGTGTGAGAGGTTCTTATATATATGACAATAGATGGCGTTCTACCAAAAATACCGTCAAGTGTATATTTGTTTACATAAACGTCAGAGCAAGCATTCACTATCTCTAACTTTAGTTCCACCTTCAGATCATGATTTCAAGCTATTTGCTATCATCAGTGAAGGACATGAATAAGAAACTAGATCTAAACACAAACTCTGAGCATTTATGAAACAGTTTCTATTCAGCTTGCAAGCGTGAATCTTTTAGACATGTAATGTCTTCAAACTCAGCATAGCAAGCCAGATAGCTATATGGGTCTGATATCAGTTCAGCATCACCACATAGTAAAAGCTTCTGCAATATATATTATTGCAAGAAAGACCTCAAAGGTACATTTATGAAAAACAAAAAGCAAGTTAAAACTTGCTAATGCTTGTATTTATGACAATAGATGGCATTCTACCAAAAACACTGTCAAGCGTATGTTTGTTTACATAAACGTCAGAGCAAGCATTCACTATCTCTAACTTTAGTTCCACCTTCAGATCATGATTTCAAGCTATTTGCTATCATCAGTGAAGGACAGGAATAAAAAACTAGATCTAAACACAAACTCTGAGCGTTTATGAAACAGTTTCTATTCAGCTTGCAAGCATGAATCTTTTAGACACGTAATGTCTTCAAATTCTGCACAGCAAGCCAGATAGCTGTATGGGTCTGATATCAGTTCAGAATCACCACATAGTAAAAGCCTCTGCTAGTGAATGCTTGCTCTGATGTTTATGTAAACAAACATATGCTTGATGGTGTTTTTGGTAGAACACCATCTATTGTCATAAATACAAGCATTAGTAAGTTTTAACTTGCTTTTTGTTTTTCATAAATGTACCTTTGAGGCCTTTCTTGCAACGATATATATTGCAGAGGCTTTTACTATATGGTGATGCTGAACTGATATCAGACCCATATAGCTATCTGGCTTACTATGCTGAGTTTGAAGACATTACATGTCTAAAAGATTCACGCTTGCAAGCTGAATAGAAACTGTTTCATAAATGCTCAGAGTTTGTGTTTAGATCTAGTTTCTTATTCCTGTCCTTCACTGATGATAGCAAATAGCTTGAAATCATGATCTGAAGGTGGAACTAAAGTTAGAGATAGTTAATGCTTGCTCTGACGTTTATGTAAACAAACATATGCTTGACGGTGTTTTTGGTAGAACGCCATCTATTGTCATAAATACAAGCGTTAGCAAGTTTTAACTTGCTTTTTGTTTTTCATATATATATATATACAATTCTTATTATTCAATTTTAACATTAGCAATGTTTTTTTCATATTAAATATGTAGTATTAAGATTTTAAATATCTCTATGTCCTGGATTGCAAGAAAATATAATGGATAAATGTTGTATATTGTGAAATGATGTACATTTAATATTTATTTTTTTATTATTATTTAAGGCTAAGATAATTTTATTCTAGTCATATTTGACAAATATCATATTATCAGTTTTATACATCAATATTATTATTTAGTTAGAGTTCAAACCCAGATATCTCCAGACTAAGTGATATTTGTAAATGGCCACTGTTTGCCCAAGATATGCCAAATTATTGCTACCTTGAGGGTTGAGGTTGAGCAGAACTCTCTTATGATTAGTGGTATTAGGGATTTTTAATTAGTTTATTAGGGGATCAGTGATTACTCTCCATGTCCATAGATAACATATCCCATGGGAGATATGTTTCTTGTTATAGTTGTAACTATGATAAGTGCATTCCCATGTTTTACATGTGTAGGGACATAGTTTTAACATATGTTATTGCCCTCAGATAATAAGAGCACCTTTTGGGTTCATGCCAGCACAAGCTTATTGCTTTGCAGACCTTTCCCCCCATGAACATATCTTCATAATAATATTTTTTATTGTGTAAGAGGTGTTAACTTAAGGGGTCAGTCTCTGTCTGAATTTCATAATTGAAGGGTATCACCTATTTCAGGGCACTTTAATTTTAAGTGTGCATTAAGGATTGATGTATAATGCATTTTGCTGAGCTTGGCTTGCAATCATTTATAGAACTGATAAATATTATAAATTTAAAATTAGTGTTAGTAGCCTAAATAAGTATGTGCATCATAACCAGCTATTCACAAAAGCAAGTCACCACTGAAGTGATAAGCTTAATAGTGTTAATTGTTCATTGTGGGACAGAGAAAACATTGGATGTGTGCAGACATAGGTGCCATATGAAAGAATTGAAAGTTTGTTTATAACTATGGATGATTAATAAAAGATGGTAGTTAAAAGCTATAAATTCAGATTACAGTCATTAATTAATGTAGTTTATCTACTACACATGATAAATAATGTTCATGTGTGGCTTATAAAACTAAAGTTAAGTCAGTAGCATCAAAAGGCATATAATTTTGTGAAAGATAGAATAAGTTTAAAATTTTATCTCATAAATAGTTCATTTTACTTAACAGTGTATAAAATAATTATTCATGTTTATAGTGAAAGGAAAATGTTTAAACAGAATCAATTTAATTAGTTGAGCTATTTAAGTTAAGTCCATGCAAGGTTACTGAATGATAAAGACATGTAATTTAATGACATCCTATGTAAATGCAAAAGAAGTGGGATCTGTTCTCCATAGCGATTGTAAAATCTGCTGTAAATATCTTTTCTTTGTTGTCGTTAAGTTGATTACTGGATTGCTACGATGTTACGTTAGATTAAAGCTTATAAATTTACAATTGATAATTTTTGGGTAATAAATGTTATTTTGTTTATTGAATTTGTTGTACTGTCTTAATGTTTTTGGTAAGCATAGAATTCAGAAATCTTAATATGCAATCTTAAATAAATATTCCAACACTTATCCAGGTACAGACACATAAGAAAGGTTTAACTCTTGAAGTAATAATTTTTAGAAAATATGGAATTTACTTTTAAAGAAACATTCATAATTTTATTTACAGATTATTGCAGTTAAACTGCAAATATATGGGAGATTTACCTTCAAATTCATTATTATTATTTTCATTTTAATAAATTTATTCTGTTGTTGGGTGATATCTTGAGTGGACACAAAATCCCTTTCCCACTTCTGGTATTTGAATGTGATTCCAGTCAATAATAATATAGTTCAAAATTTAAAATTAATAGAATATTTTATATGATTTAACTATTTATTAATTTATAAAATTTTATTATTATTAGTTATTAGATATTAGCTCTTAAATTACATGTATGTCTACTTAAGCTAATTGTTAGGATAGCATCCAGTGGTTAACAATGAATTCATAAAATCACCAGTAAAAATTTTGCATTCCTTATAATTACCATGAGACCATACCATTCTACTTTTGAATTAAAAACTCATAAATATATTAGAGAATTAATGTGCCTTTATGAATTAATAAAATTGATAAGACTAACGATTTATTCCATGCATATCTGATCATAGCAATATAGCAGTGTGGACAATTTAAAGATAGTAAAATTTATTGGAAAATGAGAGTGTAGGAATGTTTTTGTCAGAATGAAATTAATTGTAACCATGCTATTGATGATTTATGTGAGGAATACTGAGGTCATTAGAGTGTTGCGAGAGTGAGTCAATGTTTTTCCTCCTCTTTTAGTTTATTAGTAATATTTGATAATGTATATTATTGATATAATTCTTGGTCTTCTCAGCATGAATTACCAAAGCAATTGTAAAATCCTGAAGTTGAATTGATGTGGGATTGTTATTGCTTAATGTCTTTGGAGATATTAACAAGCTGAATCATCTTTGAATTATATGTTGACATTTATCTAGATGAGTGAATTGGCTTCTCATATTGCATTATCTTTTATTTATTATACAGGTGAGATGTAAGAAAACTATTATAAAAGCTGGCTATCCAGCATAGGTTTGATTTATGTGACTGTTATTAATAAGAGTACAATAACCAAGTCAGTCCATTCCCTTTATAGGTTACAATTTGGTTGGCTTGATTTAAGAAATCATTTCATTTGGGGATAGCAATTTGAAAAAAGGGATAAAATATAAAATAATTTAAAAGTTAAATTATTTCAAAAGCTAATAAATCATTTCATTTAGAATTACAGTTGGTATTTACACATCTATAAATCCATAGAGCCAGTATAGTAGTATAGTAGACCTTTCTTTTAGGTTACAATATAAATAATTAACCAGTAAATATAAAAGTAAAATATAAATTACACTTTCATATATAATGATCAAAGCATAGTTTTAATAAGGGTTTTATAACTGCATTGATAAAAGATATCTGGAATTACTCACATGTAAACTTGTCAATCTATTATGTAAAATTGAGAATATATATTTAATAAATTTTAGTAATATCCAATCAGTAGTTGATGTGCTTGCATGTAAGTGATAGTCATTACTGTCAATTGTGGATGGAGGTAAAAACACTCTAAGAACCGTTTGAACCAGATAAACATGCCATAACTATAATGAATGCCAGAAAGTAAAATGAAATTGTACAAAAAATATCAAAGTGTGAAATGATTAAAATCTTTAACATGATTAATTGCATAGAGGTAACGTGATGCTTGATCACCAATGTAACAAATAGAGCACAATAGATTTAATAAACATTTGACCCTTTCACTCTCATTAATTTATTAAGTCTTGCAGAAAAACGTGGCAATGTAAAGAATTGTAATAATTTTTTTAGTCATTAAGAATGAAAATGGATTTGAAAAATGCTAATAGTAGCTTTCAGATTTGTGATATTGAAAATAAGTTTAAACCACAATTGTGTTTACTGAAATATGTCAAATTATAAAAATAATAGTAATCAATCAAGGATACATATAGAAAAACCATAGCACATCAATAAAAACAGTTTTGAAAACTATTATATAAATCAATAACCAATAATAGTAAATGATATATTAGATTAGGATTTATTGCTTTAAAAATAAAATCATAAATATTAACTGCATTGCACCAGATGTTTTTGAGAAAACTGAACAAAAAAAAATAATTGGTGATTAAATAATGGCAATTAATATGAAAACACAGCCAATAACATATTTGTTTAAAGGAATCACACAAATCAATGAAAAAATCTTAATGGTGGTGAAAACTATCATGCATTTTATTTCATTATAACCATGATTATGATAAAAACCATTTAACACATATTAGTTGCCTATTCTAAAAGAGAGTAACTAAAAATACTTAACCAAAGTAAATCTCAATTTTATTCTAACTTATAAAAACGATAAAATGACTAATTTTGTTCTATAATAAAGCAATTTAATTCTCATAATGAGGGTGGACAGCAACAAATGAGAGCCAGGGTGAAGATGAGTACAAATTAAAAAGATAAACAGAAACTAAACACATGATGAGTCATTCCAAAGAAATGATATTTATATGATTACCAGAAAATAATTTCAATATTATAACCTCTAATAAATATGAAAACACATAGTTGTATATCAAGACAAGCTTAAATAGCATACTTTTTTTTAGCTTTTCTATAAGATGAAATTAAATAAATAGAGTTTAAGATAAATCAGGGGATTGCAAGTAATGATAAACCAGCAATCAACGTTCCAGCTTTATTAAAACAGAAGAAAATAAAAAAATCATAGCTATACAAAGTAAATATTATTTGTAAAAAATAGGCATACTGGAAGATTTTTCATTAAGTAAAAAAACTTAGCTAGTTTCAAATAAATTCTATTTTAAAGAAAAACAAATAAATCACAATATCTTGTACAAACTAAAAAAAAAAGTTAGAGTTAATAACATTGGGATGTTGACTTGAATAGTAATATTTTAAAATTATTTTAGTAGCATTTAGAAATCATATAAAATTAATTATAAAATTTTACGATAAATAAATTATTAATAAGTTAAATTTTACAGTTATTAAAAAATCTATATTCTAATAATCGTCACCATATTTTTAATGTTTTGCAAATGATGATAATAAATTGAGTAAATTAAGTATTGTTAGAAACAATGCAAATATATGATAATTATCGTGAATTTTAATGAATTGTCCAGTTTGTTGATTTACATACATCCGGAAGATTTTTTCTTCTTTTCGTTTTAGTAATGATAATGCCTAAAAATTTGTATGCACAACGCTTTCTTTATTTTATTTTGGGACACTATAAAATTAAACAACAAATGATTTAAATCGCAAATACTTTGTTCAATGCAGACAAAATATATGTTTTATACATAACTTCAAATTAATGCTTCATCATCCAAAAGAGTCAGGAACAAGAGGAAAACTCATCAATAATTTTCATGCACAGACATAATTTTATTTCCTATAATAAAATATATTTTAATTTAATACCACCGTGTTTCTATATATAAGAAATTATTTTGATTATTTGTATATGTGCGTACGCGTACATAAGAAAATTACTGTTTAATCAATGTAATTCCACTTAATTCACACTAGAAAGACTAACCAATTTCATGGCCTACAACCGTCATTAATATATAACATAAATTTATTATTGTTTTTTAAAACAATCTCACACATATAATATAGTAACAATGCTATATAAGCTGCTAGTACATCAGAAAATGGAAGTCAAATTTTAAAACAAATTATAAAATAATGAACTCTTTTTCAATCTTTTTTTTTATTATTTAGTAATAAGGACCACATTAAAATCTATAAAAGTTCATTAAAATTTTATAATGCTGTAATATTAAAGAAATGTAATTTAGTTCAAGATGAGCAATTAAAAAGGTCAAATTAATAAAAATGATCTTTAAATTTTTTTATGCACTCTTTAATTTGACTAAATAAATGATTAATGAGAATAAAAATCGCTTTTAATTTAAAGAATATATATGTTATACTAAGAAGAAATGAGTTTCCAATCGAATTACAAACATACAGATGCTATCTCAAAACTACATAGTTTCTCATTAGACATATGTACAAAATTGCTTCAAATATAAAAATTTAGTGATATCGCATACCAGGTTTGCAAAGTTAAATTGTATGCTAACTGCAGCACATTAATAGAAAACAATATTTAAAAAATAAGTTTCAACATTAGTAGATTGTCACATAAGCAAAAGAGAGCATATACTTGAGTGCTGCATGCAAAAGTCTTCTTTAACTGACAAAAGTTTGACTTACAAGCATTAACTTTCATTTTGTCAGACCTAATCATTGGTTCAAATAATTTTTAAAAACATGAATAAAATAGTAATCCCACTTGAAGCATTCAATAATTGGATTATGAAAACGTGACTGATCAATTTTCTCCACAAAAAAATGAAAATTTATCTGTATAAATAATAATTATTTTTATTATGTTATTTAATCAAATCATCTGTTATAAAAATGTGTAAATTAATAATAGTATTTTTCTATTATTTAAATATTTCTCTTCATTGTACAAATAAAAAGTTTCAATAAAATATTATGTTTTTTTATATTTATTTTTTACAATTTATATATTTTAGAATGTTAAATGGTGGGTCCCTAAATCTCATATAGGTTTTAAAAATCTTAAATGAATAATCTGCCACTAATTATCATAACTCTCATTTTGTACATTATGAAGTGATTTTTACTCAAATCATTTATATTTATTTTGAATTAATATCTTAAAAAATATTAGCTTTGAGTCAAGATGGTACTTAAAGTGTTTGTGTTTTATCTATATATAAGTTGCACTATTGATATAAATAAACACCATAATCTATACAGCAAAATTTATTTTAACAAAATGTAAGATATTCATTACTCAGATATAATCGAAATATTAATTTGAAATAGATAATTACATAAATAAAAATATAAAATAATTATATTTTCAGGTATTAATGCAAAAATAATTTTGGTAAATCTTAATTGGTCTAGAAATGTCTTATATGGAGTATGTTTTAAATATATAATAATTGAATCATTTTCATAGCAATAAATGTTTTGTAATATTTAACATTTTAAATACATGCTTCTCACTTTTATACAGAATAAAACTATTATTTCTAATATGCAAAGATAACAAAGATGATATCTATAAATATCACATAATCACCATTTTATATGCTTACACAGACTTTTAATATCAGTAGCAGAGACTTCTTACAATAATGTCACCAAGTACAAGACTTCATAATCAATGAATTAAGGAAAGTTTGTACATAAAATCCATATCTAGTACCTATTCACCCAACATCTCCAGACTATATTCCAGCTTGTGGCTTTTATCTCTGAGAAACGTTGTATTTGAGAGCACTGCACCCAGATTTTAGGATCTAATGCAACAATCCAGCAATGACCTTTTCCTTATTGATTAAAGCCACAAGATAGAAATTAGTCTAGGGATATTGGATGAGTAGGCACTAGATAGGGATTTTATATATAAACCTTCCTGCATCTATTGATCACAAAGGCTTGCAGCTGGTGGTGTTACTGTATGGAGAGTTTGAATCGGTTATAAAATATTTACTTAAATTTTGATTATATTTTGAATAGTGAAAACTCAGAAAGACTTTATAAAGAATAAATAATATATAGTATCTACAGTTATGACTTTACAATTTCAAAAAAAAAATGCTGACAATTTATTTTTAAGTATAAAAAGATGACATGAAATTTTGCCTATGCACTAAAAAATCTCCATAAAATATTAGAATTATTGTAAATATCTTAAAAGAAGTGGATGCCAATTTTTGAATTGTTATTTTTATTTAGGATAGATCAAAGTAATATATCAAAATTAAAAACAGATATTTTATATATTTTTTATATATCTTCAATAAGATCTTTGCAAATCATCTATAGATAATGCCACACATAATGCAATTGATCACTTACAAGTATGCAAAACACTTATAAAGAAAACATTTATTTTAATTTGTAGATTACGAAAATATGCTTTATTTTATTTGAACTATCAATAGATAGATTCCCATGATAATGCCAAACTTTAAACAATATTTATAAAATTACAGCAGTAGTGATTAGATTTTATAATAAAAATAAAAATACTAACATTTATAAGAATGTATGTCAAGGTGCTTTACTTTTTCCAAAATTTTATGTAGCACTTTTACATCTTCTCTCAGAAAATATTTTGTTGAGTAAAATGAAATGTTAAGCCAATAAAAAATAAATGATGATTACTTTAGTTATATAAATTTTGCAGATGATATTACTATTTTTTAAAAATAAAGTATTAAATCTTCAGAAAATATTTCAAGACTTACCAGATAAAAACCAAAAAGTGGAACTATAACATAAATACTAAAAAGTTTAAGAAAATATTAAATGACTTTTTAAAAAGTTGATAAAAGTAATAGTTTATCAAAATAAATGTGTGAATTTAAGGTTCATCTTGATATTTAAAAAAATATGAAAAGACTCAGGGAAAATTGATTATAACATCCAAATACTATTCTCCAAAACTGACATTCAAATTAGGATAAATCTTGGTAATAGTCCTAGATTAATCTGAACAAATATAAACATAAAATAAAATTAAATTGTAATATAAATGTGTACATTTTTTGAACATTGAACTTGTAGTTCAGTTTTAATTTTCAAAAAATAAGATCATATATTAATTTTAATAATTACATTATAAATAACTAAATTGTAATAAATAATTTACATGCACACTAAATATAAAAATTACATCCTAATACTTGGATTAAAATCTCTTTTAACAAATTTTAAAACATATATTCCTTAAAATGAGTGTGTTAAATGGATAAAGTAATATATTCATAATATTTTTCTATAAACTTTATACTTTATAACTACTAAAAACATAGTAATGTCAACGGAAAGATCAAATTTCATTTTCATACAATAATTTTGTAAAGTATTAAAGATTTTAAGACTTCTCATTCGATAATTTAATATACAAAATTAACAAAGCGTATGCCACACTTGAATGAGAAGCTATAAAGATACACAGAAATTATTACACGCTAAGCGCTTTCAAGGTCTTTTGCCTCATATTCATAGCGGTACTGTGAGCTGCAGAATGAAAAAATAGGGCAAGGGAAACAAAACAGTATGCAAAGCATATGCAAATGAACTAGATAGTCCAACGTTTGGAGATGTCAAAGCACGTATCTCATCTATTGATGGAGTTATTATTGCCATTAATAAAATATGCTTCTCTGATTTTCCGCTTGATGTCATTTTTCTCCAACTCTCCAAGCTCTCACAAATTGGCAGGCCTGCAAGCATTTTTATATAGAAATATGCAGCTGTGCAAGTTTGAGGCAGATAGAAAGAATAATATACATCTTTACACCAAAGACCTACTACAAGCAGGCTATAAACTCAACACTATTAACAATAAAATCAAACAATTTTATAGGAAAATCACTGACAATAAAAACAATATTAAACTTCCATATATTACTCTTCCCCACATACCTAAAATCTCCTATCAATTAATCAAGGTTTTGGCCAATAAATTTAAAATTAGCTTTCATACACCCCCATGCACTAATCGTCTAATCAATAACTCTAAGGACAAAATTGAACCTTCTCAGACTCCCCATGTCATTTACAGCATAGCTTGCCCACAACCTGGTTGCCGGGCCATTTATTTTGGAGAAACCATGGCAGGCATAATCAACAGGAGAGCACAACACAGATATACATATAACAGAGCTATGAAAAACAATGATAATTCATCAACATTTTTAGAGCATTCCAAGAAGACAGGACATTTGTTTGAACCTTCCAGCCCTAAAATAGTCTGTATTGAGAAAAATGACATCAAGCAGGAAAATCAGAGAAGCATATTTTATTAATGGCAATAATAACTCCATCAATAGACGAGATACCTGCTTTGACATCTCCAAACGTTGGGCTATCTTGTTCATTTGCATATGCTTTGCATACTGTTTTGTTTCCCTTGCCCTATTTTTTCATTCTGCAGCTCACAGTACCGCTATGAATATGAGGCAAAAGACCTCGAAAGCACTTAGCGTGTAATAATTTCTGTGTATCTTTATAGCTTCTCATTCAAGTGTGGCATACGCTTTGTTAATTTTGTATACAATAATTTTGATAAAATCATAAAAGCTTATATCTGTTTTGCATAAAATTTAAACAGAATCACATTATCAGAAAAAAATTGTTGGAGATTTTTCTTTCAATAAGTATCTAATAAAGCAATTATTTTTTGGAACTCAAATTATTACAGATTGTATTCAAATATTAATAACAGTGAAATTATACTTCAAACTTCTAATTATTATTCTATGACATCATTAAATCTATGCAACAGAATCCATAAAAGTATTTTTTCTATAGTTAATAAAAATGAAATCTCTTGATGTTACTGTTGTTTTTTTTCTATTCTCTCTTTCATGAATCCATATATTTATAACACAATTCCAATCAATTTGAAGGTAAGCAATCACTATATTATAAACTAACTCTATGTATTTCATCCAGACATATAAAGTTTCATTTTTAAAATTTCAAATCAATTGCCTATTTACACAAATCAACAATTTTAAATTTAATATTAGACAATTCTTTTTTCAATTCATATATTCTTCATTCATTTCAAAGTAATCTGTAGTTGAAGAAAACTAATATTACAATCAAAATGGCAACTTTGGTGCACAATGAGAAGATTTTTAGATCATCTGTCTTCAATTGCAACTTATTAAAAGCATGACAGAAATAAATAAATTATATACATTTATATATAAATATATTATGCACACAGAGAGCATACCAATAGATCAAACAAGCATCTTAATTAATAAGTGTGGTATGAAAAAATATTTAAAATCTCTACCCAGAACACTCTCATCTCAGACCAACTGGTTTCGAAGTTATGGATTATGTCAGTGGAGAGATAGAATATTCAGACACTAGATCTAGTGTCTGAATATTCTAGATCTCCACTGATGTAAGCCATAAGCTCAAAAACAGTTGGTCTGAAGATGAGAGTGTTCTGGGTAGAGATTTTAAATATTTTCTCATACCAAACTTATTAATTAAGAGCTTGTTTGAGCTATTGGTATGCTCTCTGTGTGCATTTTTGTAACTACAAGATTATTAAAAGTAACATCACATTATATAGGACTTGCTTTTTAATTATTATAAATAGATTATAAAAAGAAACAATAAATAAGTTGATAGGTAAATATGTAGATAGTTTGATTAATAAATAGATAGATAAATGAATTAATAAATAGATTAACTAGATGGATGGAAGGCTGCAAAGACAAAATTTAGATAGATATTACATTACATCAATTACATTAAATATTATTGCCAAAATCTAAGCAACCAATTAATTTCATCACCTGTTTTATTCAGAAATATCTTGTAATGCAATAAAAAATTAAAAATGTAAAACTAAAAATAAATAATATTTTAAGTTATAAACTTTGAATATACGGATTTTTTACAGTACATGCTTTTTTACACCTACACTTCAATGGGTAATATATAGGGCTTTGGACTCAGACTTTTACATGACCCCAAACATGCATGTTATCTCATACTACTGATGCACTTGATCACACACATGTTGAAAAGATAAATAAGAACCAATATAACTATTTAGAGCTAAACCAGAATTCATCAGTTGGTCCATATTATCATCTCCACACATATATAATCAAAGCTCAGTTTATATTAAGATAGTCAATCTTCCTACTTTAATGGACAGGCTTCAAAAATCAATTATGTCTAGTACATGAGGGGTCAGGGTGATTTGTGGCCAACATGAGTAAGATGAAACAGTTGGCACTAAGATGGGCTTTGAGCATTCCATCATCATATTTTCAATGAAATGGATGGCTGAAGAGTTGTGGGGTGGAGTGGAATGAAGGCTGTTTATTAAAATATGAAGATTGGTTATCTTAATATAAGCTTAGCTTTAATTGTGTGTATGTGTGGAGATGATAATCTGGACCAACTGATGAGTGCTGATTTAGCACGATATACATATATTGTTTATTTATCTTTTTAAAATTGATGTCATCAAGTATATCAGTGGTATAAGATAGCATGAATGGTTGGTAAATTATTACAAACATTTTCAAGTTGCACTTCCTAGAGTCATTTAATAAACTTTCAAATACTACTCCCTCTGACATAATTAGAATTCACTTTTTATTGAACTAGTGACACAAAATGATTTTTCGTTTTACAACTTAAACATGGCTGAGCAGCACTTAAGCCCAACAGGTATAATAACTCTCATAGATTGATTAAGACTGCTGTCTATTTAAACAGTGATATGATTATGTAAGCACTATAACCAAATTAGAGAATTATATATTCCATTTGCTCAATAATTGGACTCTGTTTTCTTTTTTTTTAATTACATTCTTATGGTTAGCTATGAACTATGCCTTTTTAACTTTTCTTTCCTGTCATCCCTCTATATGCACACAAGATTAATTATCTGTGAATCAAATACATATCCAAAATGCTATTCATGCTCTCAGAAGATATATATATATATATATATATATATCTTCTGAGAGCATATATAAATATGAATATATATATATATATATATATATATATATATATATTCAGATTTTTTAAGCATGCAAGTATAGGTATTTAGACCACTAAACATCATATGATAAACATTTGTTATGTTTGCTCAAGCTGTTAAAATAGGCAAAACTCTCCATATAGTAGTGTCACTCAGTGCAATCAAGACTAATACATGGATGCCAGAAGGCTTGTGCATAAAATCCATATCTAGTGCCTATTCATATAATATCCCTAGAACTAGTTTCTAGCTTGTGGTCTTTCATCAGTGAGTAGTATTGGATCTGAAAAAATTACACCTAGATCATAGGATGTAATGTACAGTGGTGGCTGTGGTTATTAAAGAACCAAAGACAGCAAAATGTATGGTTACTAAAATGAGTTCAGACTTATATGACTGTATAAGCTAATGAGCTTGGATTGAAAATATTATTATGTTTTCAATTTTAGACTCATAGTTTTATGCTTATGTGGAGATAAAAGGTGGCAGCTGGAGGGTTGCATTAAATTCTAAGATCTAGGTGCAGTACTCTCAGATCCAAGGCTCTTCAAAGATGAAAGTCAAAAGCTAAAAACTAGCCTGGGGATATTGGATGAATAGGTACTAAATGAGCATTTTATGCACAAGCCTTCTGGCATCCATTGATTACTCTGATTTTACTAAGTAACATTACCTTGTGGAGAGTTTTGCCTAAGTATTTGTGATGTAATAGTTTTGTGATGATGTTAACTCGATAAACATTTCACAATCTAATTATATATATATATATTGAAGCAGTCCATCTTAACTTAAGATTGAGCTCATGGTTCAATCTACTAGCCTGTATTCAAACCCTATATCCATCCTGCTCTTTTAGGCACACACACGCGCACACACACATATATATATATATATTTGAGATGTGTGCCTAAAAGTAATAAAATTTTAACTTATAAATATTTTTTAATTATTATTAATTTTTTTATTAAAGTACATAGGTGTGCCTCAAATATATATATATATATATATATATATATAGGAACAAACATGCTAACAAAATGTCAATTTTAAAAAAAAAATATGTTATCATATGTCATTTATAAAACTTTTTTTTTTAAATTGTTTTTCCTATTAAACTGTATATTTTTATAAATTCAAGATGAAAGATGCAACTGTTAATTGTCTAAAAATAATTAAACGAATGGAAATATAGTTTTGTTTTAATCTTGGAAAGGAATTTTTAATTAAAGTTTTTACTTAAAATAAAATGGGGGTTAAGATTAATAATTGTACTTTTGTTATAAACATTTTTGTCAAATCTATTTCTAATCTGGAAATAGATTTGAATTTATTTTTGGACATTATCTTACAATTGCATCTTCAAAAATAATGGATAAAGAAAAAGTAAGAATTTTTAGATAGGAGATCTAGAATTCTTAAATTATAAAAATACTTCAGCAGTATATAAAATGGGCCAATTCTGATGACCAACAGATTGGCTACTATTAAGAGAACTGTGCCATTAATACTCCACACACTTTGAAATCTAAGATAATGATGGAGTAGATGCCAATCATCTTTCTGAAACTTCTGTGTCTTTTTTCTACTAATGTCCTATCTAACTGCTGCCCTGAAATGAAGGAAAATCCTAAAGAAGATACTCTGAAATACTAAATAGAAGCTTGTTGTTACATAAGAACTGCCATGCATGAGCTGGACTTTTTACATGGACTTTTAAAATGGTGCAAGGTTAGCCTAACTAATCTGTCAAGAGTTCTCCTAATATATATATATATATATATATATATAGATATCTAGACAGATTAGTTAATTATATATATATATATATATATATATATATATATATATATAATTTGCTCTTAAGTAATTTCTATAAATCTAATTCTCATAAGCTCTACTTTCTTTAACTTTGGTGAGGTCATTTATTTATATGCATTTATTACTTGATGTTATATGTCTATTTTACATATTATTTATATGCCAATCTCAATCAACCTGCTGAGTTTAATTTCTAAAAAAAAAATTTAACTAAACCTCCATGAAGTAAGGTTATTAATATCACCATAAAAATGATAGATTAATACATTCACCAGATTGTTTGTACGAATCAACATTTTAAATTCGTTTTTAGTATAAAAAATTGTTATTTGTTTAACTCTGAATTCTACCTGGGGTGAATTTAGAACTCAGGCTAATTAACACTGAAATCATTTAAAATATTATTTATTCAATTCTTAAAGAGTGTCTTATTAATTGTTTTTATATATAACTGCTAGTTTTTATTTTCTTCTTCCATACTCTTAAAATATCATAAGCTTAAACATTCAGTTGTTGTAAATCCATGAATGTGTGATTAAATCAGTTTTAATATAGCAAAAAGGTAGGGGAGAATCAAATCTTAATGTATATTTTATTAAATGAAATCTAAATCTCTCTCTGTATATTCTAGTGGCATAACATATTTATATAAATTATGGCATTCAAACATGAGTCATTTATTTGAAAGCAGTAAATTCTATTCCATGTCATTAGTGACATTTATCCATACTGTGTTACTGACATTTGGCTCATCTTTGTGAATTTATATATATTACGTGCTTCTAATTTGGAGTTTGCAACAAGATCAAGCCCATAGATTTTTTCTCATGCCTTGTCCTGTGGACAATTGACTTCCCAGGACTATTTTCTTTGTATAAAGGGCCTCTGCATGTCAGTGACATCCATGGCATGCCTTATCCACATTTCTCTAAGCACTGCCCAAAAAGCGGATCTTAGATTTCATTTTTTGTCCAGAAGCATGAATTTATCATTGATTTCCCTGCCATTGTCAGTACTGCCACTTTTCATATTATTATTTCTTTTACTTATGACCAAATTTTAGTAATGTAATAATACTAAAATTGTGCTCTGCTAATATATATATATATATATTGTGATGACCACGTAAAATCGTCGACAGACATATATATATTTATTAATAACATTAGATAAATTTGCTAACAAGAAGTAATAAAGGTGAAATAAATTAGCTATTAATTTTTTTAAAAAAAGGAAGGAAACGAAAAAATTGAAAGTCTAATGTCAAAATTACTGTGGATTTTGTAATAGTAAGAGAAGGGGAGGTGGTGCATAAAGAAATGCATCTCTTTCTCTCTTGTAAGTCAAATGCTAGAAAGTTATTTTTGTTTATTGTGGGAGAGGGGAAGGGGATGCATAAAGAAATGTGTTTCTTCTCTCTCATTAAAAACTATATAATAAATTAAAATAAAATGTAAAACACAAATGTGAAAAAAAAAATGAATTGTAAACTTTAAATAAAATGTAATATGTGATATATAAAAAGAAAAACAATATGGCCGTAGGTGTGAAAGTCTGTTGGACAAATTAAATTCCACGGACAAAGAAAATGTTAACAACGGAAGATCTTTGCCTGATCTGTTAAATTAATTAGGACTTACATTCCGGCCACTAATTAAATAAAGAAACATAATGATAAGAATTGGTTGGAAATCTAAGTCTTAATTAAAAATTTTAAAAACAATGAACAAAAGAAAGACATTAAGAAAATTACAACTTTTATCTGGCATTGCTAGTAGAGACTTTGAAGAAGCAACAGCTCAAAGAAAATGAAAGAAGTGCATGGCTAGTGGTGTTAAAGGGACATGGGTTCAGATTCAAGCCGTCTCATCACTGACTCACAATGTAAGATCTTTGCCTGACCTTCTAGAGGGACCACAACTTCTGTAGCTGTCAACTGAAACTCAACCTAAAGAATCAACAAGCAAAACTGGAATGAGAAATAACCCCACAAACTGAGGAAGTTAATCAAGAGCGCTCAGAAGAAATACCCATGGGACAATTACAACAAAGCCTAGGTAAAAGCATGCATGCATTTTAATCTGTTACTACTCATAACTAAATACACAATTAATAATTTGATAAAATAGAACTCTATCAACAGGACTTTAAGAACTTTAATATTTGATCTGTTTTCATATGTTTTATTATAGTAATGTATTTTATAAGTGCATGTTTTTATTATTATTATTATAATGTATTTTTTTATATAAAGTGTGAGTATTATTATTAAACATATTTATCATTAAATTTCGTATCCTTGCTTTTTTCTCCTATCACCAAGCTACGACAGGGGGAAAACTGTAATTAGTGATTAAAGGGGCATGCTGATTTGTTTAAGGTATTCATGTGTTGCTTGTTCGTGGGAATTCCCAATTCTAAAAAATAAATAGCAAGTGCTGGACATTCGTTAAATTTCTTTGAAATAGTTTGCTCTGTTCAGCAGCCGAGAGTTCTTGGCTGGGAAAAATAATGCCAAGTTAATATGTACGTATTGCCTTGGGGTTCGGTCAAGGGTATAGATATGAAGTTAAATTTGTATCTGTAGTAG